>JARHVA010004056.1:597500-615000 GCA_037957365.1 Torreya grandis | reverse complement strand
TATCAATTTATAGGTTATTTATTGCTTGACCACTATTTTGGAACCAAATAGAGAGGTAGAGGGGTGCCTTGTGGATGTTTTCCACTCAAATGATGGTGTCATCCCTGTAGTAATAGTAATTTTTGATGAGGTTGAGGGATTTTATAGTATAATTGGAGAATTCAGGCATGGAAACCTCATTAAGGGCCATGTATACCACCAAGTAGAACTATTCACAAATCTCCTAGATGTGATAATGGTAGTGGTGGCCATATAATTTGTATAAAAATGTATGCATGAAAATGCCCCTAAGAGTCTATAGTGGGAAATTGGAAGGTTTGAACACAATAGTAGCATGAACAACATCCACCAAGTAACTCATCATGTAAAATTTACCACCATCTCAGGCCTCTTTGATGTGGTGAACCAACTAAAATGATAGTGCTCCTAAGTCTAAGATCTTATTACCCTTGAGGATGATGTTAAGTAGGGGCACACATAAAAGATAGATGTGCACAGAGTTTCTTTACCTAAATAAATAATTAATCAAGATTATCACAAAATGGACCCCTTCTTTGAAGGTGCAGAAAGTGTAGGAATCAATATCCTCCTTATTGACCCACTTAGCATAGGGTTTGATTCTTTAGTATTTTAAAACCTTGTATATCTTGTAGGTGTTGGCCCACATGTCTATGATGGTCTTGTCATAGGTAAATGTCTACTATAGGATATTTTAATATGATTTCAACATAACTCCAAATATTTATACAATCATGTTCTTAGAGCTAGTAGAGTAAACTACATCATAGATACCATCTTGCATTTTTTTGGAGGTATGTATCATATATTTGAAGAGGTAGGCACACAAGAAAACCTCTAGTCTAGTTTCAGCCTTATGCAACCTACATATTTCATATGTACTAAGGGAATATATGAATTCAACCTCATCTTCATCATCACTAGAGATAGATTTAGGTACAACCTTGATTACTTTAGATATCTCATTGTAATGCTTAAAATGGGTCAAGTCTATAGGGAAGGTGGTATCTATGTATTTAGGGTCAGTCTTAGGGTTAGATATGAAGTAGCCATGGTGGAAAAGGGAAAATATTGATAGTATTGTATTTTGAGTAAGGAGGGAATGTTGGTCACAAGAATGAGCTAAAAATTAAGAGGCAAACTATGTGAAATTAGGAGCAATAACATTAAAATAGTTCACCTTTAGGAATTTATATGGATCTACAAAGATATTCTACATTAATGGCATTTAGTGGCTCATCTAGAATGAGTTCAAATTTGAGTTGGTGGCATAATCCACCTATTCATTTCTCAATCTATAATTAAATCGATAATTTCACATATGCGTGTTTCGCTAAATTTTATCTATTTCAAGTCTAAAGGAAAATAAAAAGAATGATGGGGATAAGTGATTAGAATGAACCTAGATTGGTTTGTACACCATATCCAGACATTGTGAGCACTCTTCTTTGGTTAGGGAGGACTAATTGCAAGTAAGAAAGAACTACCATAAGATGTTTGTTATTAGTTAAATGAGTGGGTTGCCAAGCTATGTGCTTGTTCTAGGAAGTGTAAAAATTCCTTAGAGATGACAGTGCACTTATGAGAGATAAAAGAGTAATAAATAACTAAAAAAGAGGTAAAGAGAGAGTGAAAGAGAGATAATATTACCGTTATTCATAACTTGAGTGTAGTAGAGAGTGTTAGGGTGTAGGTGGTGTACTTTATTTGTATTTTAGAAATTATTTGGGTAGGTTTTGGAGAGGTTAGAGAATCTAAAATCAATGACATCGATAGGGGAGTAACTAATATTAGTTATACTACCAAGGTCGGTGGTGAAAGTGATTGATGTCAGTTATGTTATCGAGGTAGGTAGGTGTAATAATTGACTAGGATCTTGTAGAAGGCTTTTTTGAGTCTACAAAATGGTTTTGATTAGGTCTGGGAGGTTGGGGAGAGTTATAAGAGAGAGAGAGAGTATGGTTTACATAGATCTAGTCAGAAGTTTGATGTGTCAAGTTAAGGGGAAACAAGTGAGGAATCTTTATAACTCCCTCATGGGGGATTGATTAGAAGTGTGTAAAGTAGTACATAGTAGATATAAAGTGATAGCAAAATAAATATTTAAAGACCTATATAATAAGAGATGTAATTAGTTATAGTGGTCACTATATGATAAGTGTTAGATTGATGGATGCTATCAAGTAGTCTAAACTAATGGCCTAAACAAAGAGAACAAGCAAGTGTTGTTGGTCCTCAAGAGCTTAGTTTTTTATCATGATTGACTTATGCAAGATGATGATAAGCCAAGATGTCAAAAATTGAATGCTAAGAGATTAAATGCAAGTAAGGATGAATTTTATTGATTTTTATTGACCTAAACTTTAGGTTGGAGTTTGGCTTATATTTTTGATGTCAGTGATCCCACTGACACTAATTGTAGGTTGAGTAACATTAGTAGCCCCAAAATAGGTGGACCTTACTATTTTTGGCTTGTTTTCTATTCTTCTTCATGCCAAGTGTGGTACCCATTGCAAAATGGTAAAAACAAGAGGTTAAAAAGGAGGTAGTTGATTAGGAATTTAGTTTGGGAGTGAGAATAAGCCTTGGGTAGTTAGGATGAGGGGACTAGGTCTTGAGGTGATTCATTAGGTGAGAATTAGTCATAGGTCAAGGTGGCCAAGTAAGGTGGCAATAGGGGTTTTTAATTAACTTAATTAAGTATTTTAAATTAAGTAAATGTGTGAGGAGTAAAATCATGGGTTAGGGAGGTTAATTATTATTATTGAAAAATGAGCTAAAGGGGTTTTATCATAGGGAGTTACACATGTGTGTGACATAATTTTGGTGTTTACAATGTGTTCCTAGCTAGATTTGGTGAAACTAATGAGATGTTTTAAATTATCCAATCGAGGCCTAATTTCTCATTTAATTAATATGAGGAGTGTGGTAAGCACATGGATATATTACCCTTGTAGCACCTTAGGTTATTTTATCTTCTACAACATGTCCTTTAGTAGTTAGTCATATTTGTCACCAATGCCACCTAATAAAAGTTATGTGTTACACTCTTACTATTTTGAGAATTAGATTTGAGCACCTTGAGTAGTGAGATGACACATGGAATCTTACTATTAGTTTATAAATATGATTATACCTCATTATAATTACCTCAATGTGTCCTAGACCTTTTCTATCAATTTGTATAGAAGTGCCACATGGTTTGGTCTTATAGATAAGGCTCTCTCAAGATCTAACATGTTTAACATGTATGAGAGACTGACACATCTTAAAGGTTCAAGATGGTGCTTCCTCATTTGATTAGGATGTCTTAAGGTATGCCATCTCTAATAGGTCTAAGAGACTAACACATCTGATAGGTTCCACTTGGTTCTTCCTCATTCAATTAGGTTCTCCTAGGATCTAACATCTTTGATAGGTCCAAGATATTAATGAATATTATACGTTTAAAATGGTGCATCCTCAGTTGATTAGGCTCTCCTAAGATTTGACATATTTGATAGTTTTAATAGACTGACACATTTGATAGGTTCCACATGGCACTTCCTCATTTTATTGGACTCTCTTAGGCTCTAACATCTCTAAGTGATTTAAGAGACTAACACATCTGATAGGTTCCACATGACACTTCTTCATTAGGTCAGGCTCTCTTACAATATTTCATGAAACATGACTAAGTTAAAATAAATACACATAATCAATTAAAATCCTTATGAAACACCAAGTAGGAATCCAAGGAATTGATACTTTAGGAAAACCAACACAAGTCCAAATATGTGAAAAACATATTTAGCATGATAAAATGCTCTAAGTATGAAAACCCTTTATTATTTTAGAATTCAATAAGCACTAGACTATATTTAGACTTAAAAGACTGAGGATTTATTTAACTTTTTTGGAATATTAGAGTCTTATTCATAATTTAAGCTAAGGGTCTAGAATAATAAATAAATATATACTATTGAAATAATTACAATACTAATTTGTATAATTTAGTATATCTTCTAAACCTTTCTAAAAATAACAATAAATAAGGAGAAATACAACCTAGTTTAAAACTAGACTGAGATAGCTAAGACAGAGGTTGAAAATGGTTGTGTAGGAATGGGATAGTATCACAAATCAGAATCTAGATTTCATTGGATGAAAAAATAGGAGCACCAAAAATATGACACTTTAAGGTTTGGCATTATAGTCCACTCCTATAATTGTTGTCTAGACTAGTCATAAAAATCTAAGTTTTTTGGGTTATGTTTAATGTCCCTGTATGAGTCTACCTATGAAATCTTAAGTGATGAATGTTGATAGAGCTCCTTGTAGAATTGATTTAATCTTTAAACCTTAGACCTTCATTATGATTGAATAAAACTTGAGAAAGAGTGGGGTTGGTGTGTGTAAGATGCATTAAACATGTCATCCACACCCCATGTGTGGGCACACTACCTACATACCAATACTATGAAGAGGGATCAAGCCATATGTATTTCTCCCACCTAAATGTGATTTATGTAATAGTGTTATGTAGATGCAAAAATTTTAAATTGAGAGTGCTTGATGTGGTTAAGGATGACATGAGAGTTTGAATGTGTTTGCATCTATGTTCGGTGATTGTATGTAGAGAATAGGGAAATTTGCCTTAGTATTTTTCTTGTATTCCTTTTTGCTTTATAATATTTATCATCTCCCTTGTAAATGACCTTTGGATGGACTTTCATGGGGAATTATTGATCATGGGTTAGATGTATTCATTCTAGGTTGACATGATGAAGGATATGAATCAGATGAAAATGGTCATTTGGGCTCAAAATGGAATTGGATAAGAGCACAAAAAATAAGACACCCTAGGGTCTGGTGCTATAGTCTAGGTATGGGGCTCTTTTCCTATAGGGTTGAGACCTAGGGGATAGAATTAGCTTTGGAAATAGAGTTTGGATGAGCTAGAATGATTTTCTAAGAGGCATGAATGACTAGGAATAATCAAAAAGGTAACTACGAGGGTCATAAGAGCATGAAAAGAGGATTCATGGCTAGGATGTCATAAACCACACTCAAACTACCAATTTGAAAATTTTATATGAATACATTCCCCCTCCCCCCGTATTTAATTAATGTATCAAAATTAAATACTAAGATAAAATAAAAAGTAGAAAGCATACCTGAATTTACTTGCAAAGGTGAATCCTATAGAGATGCATGATGATGAATGATGTAGGGTATGTGTTGGGTATATGCTAAGTATGTGTTGTAACAAGAGTAATATCATGAATGGAGTTGAGTGATCAATTCCCCAAGAGTGGCTCAAAATTCAAAGGTTGGCCCTTTGGCTCCATTGGCACCCACTAAGTGAAGTTATGTGATCATGTGTGTGTTAATCGATGTTTGGACTATGTGTCCAATCCTTCTAAGTAGGTGGCTCAAGAATACAAAGGCTATTTATACCTGTGGATCCATCATTGACCACTAATTGAAGCTATAAATTGATACTAGTATGGGTGTGCTTCATATGAGATGGCTCATAAATCCCATAAATACTCTAAAATATGATAATGTGGCATGGATAGTCAAATGTGTACTAGAAAATAGGCTAATTTTGGCCATTCTAAAAGGTGGAGATTAGAATTGAATGAAATCCAATCCAAAATTAGGAATTAGGCTTATATGAAATCCACTCAAGAATGATGCCAACCACCTATAGACGGAATAAGGCATACAACTGCTAAGAATACTTAGGTAATGTAATGAAATTGAAAATAAAATAAGTCAAATGTGCCACACACATTACCCCTAATCAATAGTGTTTGTATCACGGATTTTGATATAGAAGTTATACCAACTACCTAATATGAAACTAGAAGTAAGAGCCATCATACCATGCATGATGCCCCTATATCTAGATTATCTAAAAAAACATTTTACTAAAACTATTGAATATAAACTAATCTGTATCTAAAAAAACTATAAATGAACTTACCTTTCTATCTATTTTTGGAAAATTTAGGTTTTCTATTATTTAGATAAGAGTGCCAAAAATAGGACACCTTAGTGTCTAACACTATAGTCTAGTTCTAATGATCTTGTCCTTTACTGATTCTGATCACTATTTTATAATCATCATTAATTTTCTAGTCTATTCTTCTTAGTTTGATCTTTGATTAATTCTCTAAGTGTTTTTAAAACTAATTTTTCACTAGTAGAGGGATTTGATCTCTATGACAAAACCCTTGATTATTTGCCCCTCTTCTAAGGGTAGGAGTGAAGACCCTACAATGACTACCCTCAAAAGAAAGAGCCCTACAAGTGTGTTATGTTATGAAATACATGGTATAACAATCATAATGTAAAATAAGTCTCAAAATATAACATAGTTTCTTTTGAAGATCATTATATCAATAAGGTATGCCTAGATAGATGTAACAATGTAATAGCATGTGCAATATATTAAACTAAAACTAAAAAGTCTAGTTAGTTTTTAGTTATCAAGGAGGGATGGAACATGATGTCCACCATAGAATCCAAGAAAGTGAGATAATGCATGATATATATCATGAAATTGCATACAATTGAGAAGGAAATAAGCATTAATGGAAGGAAATAAGCATTCATACAAGGGGCTAAGCAAATAAGGGACATGGGTGCATGTCACTCAAACTGGGAAAACAAGAATACAAGGCATGTTAAAATGCCACATACACATACAATTGAAAACAAGCAAGGTTGGAATGAGGGGCACATGCAAGTAGAAGAGTACAGGTAAAGGACATTGGAAAATTTCCTAAGGCACACCCAAAAATAGAAGCAAAGGACATTGGAAAATGTCCTAAGGCACATATAGGAGATAGAATAAGAATTGAGAAATGAAATCACATCTATCTATGCAAAGAAAGAAATGAAAACATGTAAATTCTAGAAATGCAATCGTATCTAACTAGTAAAGTAAGAAGTGAAAGTATGCATGGCATGGAGTACAAGACTAGGTATATGATAAGAAATACACAAGTTCTTTATACTATTGAATGTCGATAGATTAATATGTGTAAGCTAGTAAGTAATGTATATCAACATGACAAATAGAGTGTGTGGTGTAATAATGACATAACTTGGATTGTGTAGTCATGTAGAAGATGCCCCCAGTAGGTAGATATATCGATGTATGTCTCAAATGTAAAAGTAAGATGCCCCTCAATGGGTAGAGTGAAGCAATCAAGGATTTGGGTGTCACTAAACACACTCAAAGAAGATCAAGTGAAGCATGGTAATGTAGATATATTGATAAACAATAGCATAGAATAGCAAAATATAAGTCTAGCATGGTAGAATAAATGTAAAGCATGGATAATGTATACAATTTAAATGTTTTTGGAGATTTGATATAATTGAATGTTTTTATATTTTGAATTGTTATATTATTTTTGATATTTTTGAAATAAGATATGTATAATCAATCATAAGAATACTATGTACAATAAATAGAAATTAATCTATGTAAAATAAATACTGAGAAGAAATGATACTAACCAATGAGTTTCATGAGAGACTCCCTATCATGATATCATGTATCGAGGAGAGGGACCATGTGTGATCATGAAGCATGATAGAATGGTTAAGACTGTGGCTCTAAAGTCTATGTATGCTATAAATGCTCAAAAATCTCTATAGTGAAAACTAACTATGGGTTCCCCCTATAAATCTGAGTAGTAGATACAATTATGGGGATTTTAGGGACCCATCTAGTAGTAGAATAAGCTATTTGAAAGTCTACTCTATGTGTAGAGGCATGAGACCTCAATGAGACTAACTTGGGTGTGAGTACTATATATGAAATGTATCTAGAATATGAAAACTATGGTTGATCTAAAAAATGCCTCCATAGAAGTGTATGAACTCTCTATGTTGGTGAGGAAGGCCTTGACTATGTTTGAATCTAAAATAGATGAAAAACTATAACTAGTAGAGAAGCTAAAACTAGTGACTATAGAGTAGTAGATTTATTTGAAGTGGGGAGTGGTAACTCATATGGATCTCCACCAAATGTAACAACATAGTTATCATGAATTAATTTCGCACATCTATGAACTATATAAGGTACTACATGAAGTTTTTTAATCTATGGTCAACCAAGCAACATATTGAAGACTCCTACACTAGGACCTATAGTAAATGGTGTGGCCACATGTGTTGGACCAATCTATACAGTACAATCCCACCCAATGAACTATGTATGTGCCCACTAAAGCCAATTATAGCTATGTATATTGGGGTGATATCCTACTTTGAATATCTTAAATGCTACAATAATGTCATAGTGCACATGTTCACACTAGATCCATTGTCTATGAGGACACTATGAATGGGATGATGATTATTGTAAGATATAATAAAGATTTAATAGTAATTCTAATCATCCTTAACTATATCCTACTCTAAGAAGGAGATGGAATGTCTAGATAGAACTTTAGAATTATACACACCAATCATGTTGTTCAAAGGATGTGACTCAACTGAAGGTACCTAGTATGTAGTTGGTGAAGGGTGTGAATGATATGTATGGTGAACACCCAATGTATCCCTTGTATTTTATTTAGAATTTTATGGGAAAGGATCTGAGAAATATTTTAGAGCCTTGTATTGAGTTTACTTTTCCTGAGGAGGCTCAACTAGAGTGCCAATATCAATAAATTTTCCATCTATCAAATCCTATATCTTGTATTTTAAACTGATGCATCTCTTTGTTATATAGCCTAGTTCCCTATGAAAATTTCAAAATGCATTATGATCATATCCATGTGGAAGAGGATTTTTTGGATCAACTTCTCGAATACAAGGGAGAGATATGATGTTACATTCCAATATCTACTATAAGACACTCACTGGAGATACTGGTAGATTGGTAAAAGTTTACCAAGGAGGCATGGATAAAAGCATTCAATGAGGGGGATTAAAGCCACATTAACTATTGGTTGAGTTTATATTTTGATATCATTAACCTTTACTTTGTATGGGGATTTATTTTTACTCTTGTTTGTTGTTTATGATATACTTATGTACTTGAATTTCCCATTGAAATTAGTTTGAATTCCCTTTCCTTTAGTGAATGACATAATTCAGTGAAGGAAGAGAATACTTTTAACATTATTAACTCATGCAAAACTAGTAACATACTCTATTTGAAGAGATCTCATAACTCTTGATCAGCCATGGGGCTAGTCATTTTAGCTAAGATAGTATTATATCTAAGAACATAATCTATAAGATACTCATTTTACCTTTGTTTCTATTGTGTAAATTGGGTATAATAAACCTTATCACCTATGTTAATACTAAAATGGGTTAGGAACATATTAGCTAAAGGATTGAATGTATTAACCAACTGATTTGATAGACTATAGAACCATTGTAAAACATAATAATTTAAACTTCATGGAAATAAATTGGTTAGTAACCAATCATTTGTCACATATTCCAATAATGCTCCATGAAAATCTCTCAAGTGTGTTTAGATCACCTTTGCTATCATATAGAGTGAGCTTAGGTTGAATAAAACCTAGTGGCAATGGTGTAGAAGCAATATAGTGTGACAATGGTGTATGAAGTAGAGCAAAAGAATCCAAAGCCTGTGTTGATCTAGAGGCACCTTGCTCAAGATGTATCACCTTGGATTGAATATATTTTATTTCTTGAAAAAAGGTAGCCATTTCAAGAGACAAATATTTATTAGACATAACCGGTGGCGCCTTATAAGAAAGTTGGGTTACTATTTGGGGTTGTTGAGACATAGTTTCCCCTATAGTGTCATTTATAACTGGTTGCTCTGAAGGAATGGAAGACTCAACTTTCTTTGAATTTTTAATTTATATGATAGATTGTAAGATAAGGGTATGATCTTGGGTTGTTCCCTGAGTCTTTCTCTAAATTTTTTTAGAATCAGATATTTGTTGAGGACAACTTTATTATCAATAATAGGTGGAAGTAGATCAAGATTATGATGTTGTGTGTCATGAACATCAGTGTGTGTATTATCATTGTTATTCTCATATTTTTCATTTTCAAAATTATCTTCATGGAAATTAGTATAAATTGCATGTGGAGGATCTATAACAGGAAGCTGAGATGGTTGTTTATTAATGGTATATGAATGAGTTGAGGGAATCTGGGTGAATTTAAGAGGGTTTCCACTAAGTCTTGCACTTCATCTCAAAGGAAGAGATTTAAAGAGATTAGATGGCATAACGAAAACAAATTGAATAATGAAAGATAAGATTAAATAAATATAGTCTAAATAATGAGCTAAAATATACATAAAAAGGATATGAAACTCACAAACATGTAAGGTGATACCTTAAAAGCATGAGACCTAGTATATGAAACTAGGATTTAAAATAAAATGATTTTAAAAATTTACTATGGAAAATTTTAAAATTTTAAATATGAAATTCTGATTTAAATATTCAAGAAAAAAATTAGTAAAAATACACATGTAAGGTGATAGCTCAAGATGCAGAGGGACCTAGTATATGCAACTAGGTTTGAGAGAAAATGGTTTTTAAAATAACTATGGTAAATTTAAAAATTCAAATGTAAAATTTTTATTTAAATATTTAGGAAAAATCAAAAAAAAGTTGGAAAAAAATCAAAAGGAAAATTTCTCTAGGGTTCTTAGGGTTTTTATGCATAAACAAAGTAAGTCAGGTTCACCAAATGATTTGACTTTTTTGGGAATACTAGAGTCTTATCCCTAATTTAAGATGAGGGTCTAGAATAATAAAATAGTAAATAATATTTCAATAATTATAGTACTAATTTGTATAATTTATTGTGTCTTTTAAACCTTTCTAAAAATAGCAATAAATAAGGAGAAATGCAACTTAGCTTAAAACTAGACTAAGATGGCTGAGACAAAGGTTGAAACTAGTTATACATGATAGGGATAGTGTTTCAAATCAAAATCTATCTTTTGTTTAGTGAAAGGATAGGAGCATTGAAAATAGGACACTTTAGGGTTTGATGTTATAGTTCACTCCTGTCATTGTTATTCAAATTAGTCGTAGAGATTTGAGTATTTTGGGTTTTGTTCATTATCTCTGTATGAGTATTCCTATGAAATCTTAAGTTTTGAATGTCAATGGAGCTCCTTATAGAGATGATTTAATCTTAAAACCCTAGATCTTCATTTTGCTTGAATAAAACTTGAGAAAGAGGGGGGTTAGTGTGTGTCAACTGCACTGAATATGTGATCCATACCTCTTGTGTGGGCATGCTGCCTACATACCAATACTCTAAAGAGGGATCAAGCCATATGTAATTCTCCCACCTAAATGCAATTTATGTAATAGTGTTATACAGATAAAAAAATGCCAAATTAAGAGTGCTTGATATGGTTAGGGACTGGTATGAGAGTTTGAATGTGTTTTCAACTATATTGGGTGAATGTATGTTAAGAATAGGGAATTTTACCTTATTAGTTTCCTTGTATTCTTTCTTTCTTGTAATATTTGTCACCTCCCTTATAAATTACCTTTGGATGGAATTTTATAGGGAGTTATTGATCATAGGTTAGATGTATGCATGTTAGGCTAACATGATGAAGTATATGAATGTTAAGCATGGGATATACTGAGAGGGGGGGGTGAATCAGTATATCATATATCTTATAAATATTTTCCTTAACCAAATTTAACTTAATCAAACATTCAATATATGCAATAAAAATCAAACAATAAACACCACACAAGAAAGAGAGAGACACCAAATATAATGTGGAAACCCAATGTGGGAAAAACCACAAAGAACAATCTCAAGTATATGAATGAGCACCAACCTAGACAATATTTGCAAGCCAAGCTTGTAAGAGCACCAACCCAAAAACTATTCATGAGCACCAACCCACAGGAGCACAACACCCCTTTGCTGAGCACCAACCTAGCTACTATTCATGAGCACCAACCCATAGGAGCAGCAAACCCTTTGATGAGTACCAACCCAGAAACAGTTTTTGATCACCAACCCATAGGAGCACCAACCCCTTTTCTGAGCACCAACCCAACAATAATTCATGAGCACCAACCCACAAGAGCACCAACCCCTTTGTGTATACCACACACCTATCTCTCAATGTTGTTATCTCAACATATGATAGATTAATACATCTCTTTTCTCTCTCTCACCTTTGCTCTTCTAAGGTAGACATAACAAATACAAATCATATTCATCTCTCATAATTGCTCTTCTAAGCTAAATATTACAATATAAAATCAACCTCTATCTCTCATATTACAAATGGCTTCTCAAGCCTTTATTTATAGCTTTCCAAATGACCTTTGGCCTTCCCCCTTTGTGACCCTTCAATCCTCATGGAAAATGGTGCCAAAATTGTATGACCCTTCATATTCAAGCCTTTGAAAAGTCATGTGATGACCCTTCATGATCAAAAATGTCCTTCCCTCTTTTGTCCTCATCTTGGTGACTTTTCATATTCCTTAAGGTGTCCTTTCATGAGAAATTGTGCCCTTCCTCTTTTGTCTTTACTTGACGACTCTTGGAATTCCCCAAGATGACTCTTAATGGGAAAATGTGTCCCATCCTTCTTTTGTCTTTACCCTATGGCTCTTTGACTTCTCCATGGGCCCTTCCTTTATCTCATAGTCAACCAAAAATTTATTCATTAATATTAAAAAAATATTAACTCATATTAGTCAAGATAAATCTATTACAAACAACATTAAATGCAATGGGGCCTTTATCACCAATAATGCTAGACCTTTGACATCAATAAAAATATTTCTAACCATCTCCCCCTTTGTCATTGATGACAACCTCAATCCTAAAATTGCCACATCCTGTCACCTACACATACTGTCATCTGAAAACATATAGTAACTCCCCCTTAATGTAGCAACCTGTACCTATTCCTTGTACCTATTTTATTCACTTGTACCTATACCTATTATTCTCTCCCTTTGACATCAATGGCAAAGGGCCTACCTGGAGCTAACACTTACCTCCCCCTCAACTGATTCTAAAAATAAATGGAAGAAAGTAATAGAAATTACTCCCAGCTCCTCTTGCCGATCTTTGAATGTATCCTTTGATCATGCCTTTGAGAAGATATCTGACAAAACATATACATTGTTCCCTATCCTTTGAGCATCTGCAATCAACTCATTTGAATCTTTTCTTCTAATCTCACAACCTTCTTTATGAAACTTTAATGTGTATCCTTGATCACATTTTTGACTAACACTCAACAAATTATGCTTAAAACATTTTACATATAAAACATTCTTAGTCTTAGTTCTACCATAATCCAAACTTAAAGTACCTTTTTCAGCTATCCTGGCAATGGTTTTATCTCCAAATCTCATTGTACCACCAATGATCTTCTTTATATTTGTGAACTTAATTTTATCACCTATCACATGCCTCAAACATATACTATCAATTAACCATGGCTGATCTTTACCTCTTACATGCAGAGCTGTCTGAAACATCATAAAATCTTTAGGTTGTTTCTTCTACCATGAACATGTCTGAACCTTCTTCTTGATGAATGGAGCTTTGAAACTCTGATCTTTCTTGACTGACTCGAACAAGCTTCTACAATATTGAGCTATGTGTTTAAATTTGTTGTAATTGTAGCATACTATGGTCTCTTCATCAAAGATTGATAGAGGAGCAAAAGAGTTATGGCTTCTGCTTGACTCTCCTTGACTTTCCTTCTCCTTATTTTTGAAATTGTTAGCTCTTTTTCTACATTATAATTTCTTGTGATAATATCCATTACAATAAAAATAATAGCCATAAAAATAAGACCTGTCTATATATCTCTAAGATGATTGCCTTTTGTAGCTTTATTCTCTGTAGCCTTCTCTATTTGAAATGTCCTCTGTATTCTTCACTTCTCCCCTTTTTATTTCCTCTTGTGTAAGAGCTTTAGCATAGCTATTTTTCTTTTCAAAACTGATCCATGTCTTATCTAAATTTGCTTTTTGACTTTCCAATATCTTATTCAGCATGTTAGTGCTATCTTCAAATTTTGAACCACTGACTACTTTATCACTGACTGCTTTCTTAATATCTTCTTTTAAAGAGAAAATTTCAATAATATACCTTTGACATTCTTTTCTTCTTATTTCCAACTATGTTATGAGGTCTCCTTCATTCTTCTTGGCTTCTTCAAAGTGTGCTTGTAGATATTCAATTATTTCCTTTGACTCTTGTTCAATCTGGCACTTTAATCTTTGATTCTTCTCTCAAATAGATTCTAACTCTTTTAGGGCACAAATGAGCTCTCCTTCCATATTCACTTGAGCTTCCTCCTCTTCTTCTTCTTGATCATCTTCATGTATGGCCATGAATAGAATCTCTTCTTCTTCTGAATCGTTGACTCGACTATCTTCACCTGAGCTAGGATCCTTAGAATACAAGCTCTTCTTCTTGAATCCCTTCTTAGATTTGCCTTTGAAATTCTTTTTGTATGTAGGCTTCTCTTCTTCATCATCATTAACCTTATCTGGGCATCTAGCTAAAAAATGTCTAATCTTTCCACAATTAAAATATTTATAAGGTAATTTTCCTTGATATTTACCTATTCCTCTTTTTAGCTTGCAAATGAAAAGTGCTCCATTGTCATCTTCATCATCACTAGAACTATCACTTGATTCTTGAATCTTAGCTTTCTCCTTCTTTGATGTCTTGAAAGCCACTTCTCTCTTTTAGGGTTTATCTTGTTCTGTCCACATATTATATGCCATGAGAATACCATGAACCTCATCCATCTTTAGCTTGGATAAATTCTTCAGCTCCTCGATTGCCGAAACCTTTGCATCATATCTCATTGGTAGAGATCTCAAAACCTTTTTCAGCACCGTTGACTCATCCAATATTTCTCCAAGACCTTGAATCTGATTTATGATTTGATCAACTCATAAAAGATAACTTGTTATATCTTCTTCTTCTTCCATCTTCAAACTTTCAAACTACCTTCTAAAAGTCTGTAGCTTAGCTTGTTGAACCTTTCTATCACCTTTGTAAATATTCTCAAGTTTTACCCAAGTTTCATGAGAATATTTACATTGCATAACTTTAACAAATTCATATTCACATAAACCACATAAAATAGCATTTAAATCTTTAGCATTACATTCACTTGCCTTCTTTTCTGCTGGAGTAATTGTAAATGTCTGTGGCTCTTCATATTCCTCCACCACTGCTTTCCATATGTTGAATCCAAGGGACATCAAATAAACCTTCATTCTCATGCTCCAAAAAGCATAATTCATCCCATCAAACAAAGGTGCCTTATTTGTAGAAAATCCTTCATGTGACCCAGCCATCATGCTTTTTTGATCTACCTTCAAGCTGTAAAACTTTTTAAAAAGGAACCTACTCTGATACCAATTGTTAAGCACAAGATATACTAAGAGGTGGGGTGAATTAGTATATCATATATCATATATCATATAAATATTTTCCTTAACCAAATTTCACTTAATAAAACATTCAAGATATGTGGTAAAACTCAAACAATAAACACCACACAAGACAGAGAGAGACACCAAATATAACATGAAAACCCAATGAGGGAAAAATCATAGAGAACAATCTCAAGTATATGAATGATCACCAACCCAAAAAATATTCACAAGCCAAGCTTGTAAGAGCACCAACCCCTTTCCTGAGCACCAACCTAACAACTATTCATGAGCACCAACCTAGCTACTATTCATGAGCACCAAACCACAGGAGCAGCAACCCCTTTACGGAGCACCAACCTAGTAACAATTTGTGAGCACCAGCCCATAAGAGCACCAACCCCTTTGTTGAGCACTAACCCAACGAAAATTTGTGAGCACCAACCCACAAGAGCACCAACCCCTTTGTGTATACCACATACCTATCTCTCAATGTTGCTATCTCAACAAATGATAGATTAATACATCTCTTTCCTCTCTCTCACCTTTGCTCTTCTAAGCTAGATATAACAAATAAAAATCATATTCATCTCTCACAATTGCTCTTCTAAGCTAGATATTACAATATCAAATCAACATCTATCTCTCATATTACAAATGGCTTCTCAAGCCTTTATTTATAGCTTTCCAAATGACCTTTGGCCTTCCCCCTTTGTGACCCTTCAATCCTCATGGAAAATGGTGGCAAACTTGTATGACCCTTCATATTCAAGCCTTTGAAAAGTCATGTGGTGACCATTCATGATCAAAAACATCCTTCCCTCTTTTGTCCTCATCTTGGTGACTTTTCATATTCCTTAAGGTGTCCCTTCATGAGAAATTGCACCCTTCCTCTTTTGTCTTCACTTGGTGACTCTTGGAGTTCCCCAAGATGACTCTTCATGGAAAAATGCATCCCATCCTTCTTTTGTCTTTACCTTGTGGCTCTTTGACTTCTCCATGGCCCCTTCTTTTATCTCATATTCAACCAAAAATATATTTGTTAATATTAAATAAATATTAACTCATATTAGCCAAGATAAATCTATTACAAACAACATTAAATGCAGTGGGGCCTTTATCACCAATAATGTTATACCTTTGACATCAATGATAATATTTCCAATAATGAATTAGATGAAAATGGTCATTTGGGCTCAAAATGCAATTGGACAAGAGCATAAAAAATGAGACACCCTAGGGTTTGATGCTATAGTCCATTCTATATTATAGGCTCAAGACCTAAAGGGATAAATTGGCTTGGTAAATAGAGCTTGGCTAAGCTGGAATGCTTATCTAGAAGGCTATAAATGACTAAGAATAAGAAAAATGTTACCTAGGAGGGTCATAAGAGCATGCAAAGAGGAACTATGGCTAGGATCTCATAAACCACACTCAAACTACCAATTTGAACATTTTATATGACTACAAGGATCGTTAACAATGACCAATGCATCATCATAAACATTGTTAAATGCTTGAAAAACTAAGGTGGAATAAAAGTTCATGGATTCTCAAGGTCTAAGGTTGGCTTGAAAGGGATTGAAGCTCTAGGAAATTTTAAAGTTGAATATTTTTAGAGAGGTCCCCTACTTCATCCAAGAAGGTGGTGTGTTTGCCAAAATAACATGTTTAGAATTTTTTAAATGTTCTTCCCATTTTTTTTTGTATATTATGATGTCATAAAAAAAACTAACACAATTATGTTGAAAAGGCCTAAAGTAGTGTTCATCAAAATTTTAAATGTATATGGTGAATTTTTTAGACCAAATGACATGATCATAAACTCAATTTATTTTATGGATATCCTCATCCCTAAACCAATGTTTATGGTACCCATAATGAAGATCCAATTTTACAAAATAAACAATACCATGTAATTCATCTATAAAATCATCAATTACTTAAACTGGTAACTTATATTTGATGGTGTACATGTTGAGTTATCTATAGTCTATGTACATCCTCCAAGTGTCATATTTATTACACGCCATGACTATTGAGATGATTTTTTTGATTAAAAAACACACTTTCAT
>JARHVA010004056.1:460000-592500 GCA_037957365.1 Torreya grandis | reverse complement strand
CATGGTTAGAGACTTTGGGAACAATGAATATTAATGTTCAGAAAAAGTTCATGAAGATTTGGTACAGGAAAAAGAAGATCACTTTAAAAGATATCATAGTGAAAAAGGCACCAATAACAATGTATGGAGATCATGAGGATGAGATGGAAATAAGTTTTGAAGAGCATGATGAAGATTCAAATGATATAGATAAAGACACACTATAAATGAATACTTCATCTACTCAAGAGACAAATAAGGAAAAGGTGGAAGAGGTAGAAGCAAAGGTGAATAAGCTCAAAGTATTGGAAAATGTTGAGGTATATAGACACCCACATCATCATGAGAGGAAACAATCATGGAACTAGGTGAAGAAGTGTCATAACAAAAATCATTTTGTCTATACAAGAAATAAAACTTCTAATCATTATGGATATGTAATGAATCCAAATAAAAAATACTATGGCACATGCAATGAATGGGGAAATTGTCAGGATCTTGCTCCACCAATAAGAGTATATATGATTACCTCTCATATTAGCAACTAAACACGGAATTTAACCAGAATGAATAAGTAACTAGAAATATGAAACAACACAAGATATGAGAGACAATACACAATTGTATTAATAATCACTCAGAAGAAAATACAATAAAGAAGATGCCACTTCTTCTTCCACCTCTAAGGCTTACCACACCTTAAGGACTTCTTCCCTCTCTCTCACGGTCCCAACACACAACTCCAATACAGAGTTGTTTTTTACCTCCACCAGTCAGTAACAATGCTGCCAATACACCATGCACATAGCCGTACTCCAAGTAGATCTCCCTGCTCTTTGCTGCCACCTACAAATCACCAGACCTTACTCACCATTGTAGATCTCCAAACGTGGTCCTGCACACCTACTGACCAAGATCATACATACATGAAGAACCCTTCTGATTCTCCAAACTAGCACCCACACTTGGTACTGTGACACTAGGAGGAACACACCATTGCTCTCTTCTCTCTGAAGGAGATTATTTTGCTCTCTTACTCTCTAGCACTCATTTACAATACATCCCATGAGTCTATTATATAGATCTCATGCATACAATAATTAGACATTTTTAATTATAATAATTAGACACGCAACTCCAAGACTATAATTAGCCTTTAACATGCAAATTGATAGTCCAAAAATAGACTCTGGAGAATCTGCATGCAAGCTACATGCTCACACACAGGTTGCCGACGTCAGCTCCTCTTGACCAATGTCAGCCGACTCATAACCAACGTTGATTTCTTTTGCACTACACTGTGACTAACGTCGATTGATCAGACTGACGTCGATTTCCCTGCAACTCATTCTGCAACTCTCTGCAACCTTTACAACCTCCATAACTCCTCCTATTTGCATCTTGGTGAAGCTTTTAGCTCCACAACCTAATAATCTCCCACTTGGAGATAAACAGTTGCACCTATACCTATACCTGTATACTGTCTAATTCATTTCTTGGCTTGTATCCCTCTTCAAGCTCAATCCTGAAGACCAACCACCACACAACCTGTGATGCTACACCCGTCATCCAAGTAACCTGCCACATCCGAACCTACAAACCCATGTAGTGAAGACCTTAACCCTGCATAGCATGAATTCCTACTGCTGGTCCCTCTCAGATACCTGAGAATCCACCTTTCCTGAATTGGCTCCAAACTCTTTGACAACTCCCAACGCTTGGGAAAACTCAGGTCTACACCAAACCTCATGTGATTTCAAACACTATTCTAGGCTCTGCTTAAACTATCTAGCCCTTGGTGTGCTTACTGATTTTGCATCCTGCATCTTGAACCTCACCAACACCTTCTTCACATCAGCTCCCACTAGAGACCAAATCAACCTATGATCTTCCATGTCTCTTATGCCAAAGAATTTTGTTGCTCCAAATTATTCATGACATGCCACTGAACTAGCCTTACCCTTAGCTCAGCAAAACCTTATATGTCTGAACCTGCTCCAAGCTCATCCTCCACATACAGTAACAGGATAATGTTGTGACCATCATCCACCTGGTAAGATAAACATAATGGTTATACTAAAATTGACAAAAGCTTTGCTTTGTCATACCCCTGTCAAAACCTATACCACTATCCTGCAGCTTGCTCAAGACCATATACCTTGGCCTTTCATCTCACGTGTCCATTCCCACTCTTCTTCATCTTGAACATCCATTCATCTCTTAATGCTTTCTTCTTGCTGGCAACTCCACCAAAAATTCTTATTTGATTCTTCTCCAAAGAATCACAATCCTCATCCATGCCAAGCTCCCACTATTTCCTGGATCTACTTGCTATGCTTCTTTAATGACTTCCTGATTCATGACCATCAGTGAGCAACAAGTAGTGTAAAGAAGGGAAATGACAAATTTGAGGCTTACTTACACTTTTAGTCCTCCATATGGGCGTTTGAGACTCCTTGATAGCTTGATGTCTACCCAAAATCTGTCTCAGTAATCGATGCCAGTCACATCTCAGTCTGCACCCGACCATCATCAGTTCCTTATGACTACCTCATCACCGATGTCAGTTCTCCATGACTGACACCAGTGTTTATCTACCCATGATTTGTTGACATCAGTCTGTACATAGCCGATGTCAATCCTTGCATGGACACAGATGTCAGTTTTCTAACTGACGTTGGTCTCTGTGTTCTCTTTGTGAGTGATAACTTTTACTCATGAGATCCTTTTGGGTCAAAACCCTGTTCAAATCAACACAACCCTGCTCAGAATTCCTTAGCCCCTTAAACTGATCTCTGTCTGTCATCTCCTCCATGAAAACCAAGGCTTTCCAGTTCTTAAGTTTGTCAAAGACATCTAACCTCCGCTTAAAAACATGCATTCCCCTCTTACATATGTGACCAAGCCTACAAAGCCACATCTTTGCAACAGAAGGTGAATCAGTAATATAAGTAGATAGATAAAGGATACCTAATTTCTTACCACCATCTAATTCAAGTGCATCTACTATGAGAGTTACTATGCATCTCTCATCACCCAACTTTCCTAAAGAAATTAGACTTATCTCCAAGACTGGTCCCTGCATGACCTCCTTCAACACTCGTGTGTTATCCATCTACAATTTTAGCTTCACTTCCCCTTCGTTAATAATCTGACAAGGCTCACCAACCCCTAAATAAATCTCTCCAAAGTCTTCCTAGACATACTCTTGAAAAGATGCTCTATTTCAGGTTACATGGAAAGAGGCAAAAGAATATGTAAACCAAGATTCTACTTTATCCAGAGCATCCTATGCTACATCACCTACAACATCTACTTTTGCATGCTGATCTTCTACCGACCAACAATCTTCCTTTACCTGCTCTTTCTTTCCATCAATCAGACCATTTGTGCTATTCAATTTCTCCACTAATAGCTTACTTTATTCTGCCATTGCTATACTCCCACTCAATCTGAAACCCCTAAGAGTGACCTATAATCAACAAACACTAACTAGATCTGAACCACCTATTAGTCAACCCAACCAAAAGCTTTATGCCAACTGTTGGGATCTTGCTCCACCAATAAGAGTATATATGATTGCCTCTTGTATTAGCAACTAAACACAGAATTTAACCAGAATGAATAAGTAACTAGAAATATGAAACAACACAGGATATGAGAGACAATACACAATTGTATTAATAATCACTCAAAAGAAAATACAATAAAGAAGATGCCACTTCTTCTTACACCTCTAAGGCTTGCCACACCTCAATCACTTCTTCCCTTGCTCTCATGGTCCCAACACACAACTCCAATACAGAGTTGTTGTTTACCTCCACTTGTCAGTAACAATGCTACCGGTACACCAAACACATAGCCATACTCTAAGTAGATCTCCCTACTCTTTATTGCCACCTACAAATCACCAGACCTTACTCACCATTGTAGATCTCTAAACGTGGTCCTGCACACCTACTGACCAAGATCATACATACACGAAGAACCCTTCTGATTCTCCAAACCAGTACCCACACTTGGTACTATGTCACTAGGAGGAACACACCATTGCTCTCTTCTCTCTGAAGGAGCTTATTTTGCTCTCTTACTCTCTAGCACTCATTTACAATACATCCCATGAGTCTATTATATAGATCTCATGCATACAATAATTAGACATTCTTAATTACAATAATTAGACACACAACTCCAAGACTATAATTAGCCTTTAACATACAAACTGACAGTCCAAAAATAGACTCTCTGAAATCCACATGCAAACTGCATGCTCACACACAGGTTGCCGACATCGGCTCCTCCTGACCGATGTCGGCCAACTCATAACAGACGTCAGTTTCTTTTGCACTACACTGTGACCGACGTCGGTTGATCAGACCGACATCGGTTGCCTTGCAACTCATTCTACAACTCTCTGCAACCTCTGTAACTCCTCTTGTTTGCATCTTGGTGAAGCTTTTAGCTCCACAACCTAACAGAAATAACTATGACTATGCATGGAAGAATACCTAATATGGTCATGGTTGGAATCAAAGCAGCATAGCAGAATATGGTACATAGAATAAAAAAATGAATAACTATGCTTGGACACCAAATTAGTATAATTATGATCATGAAAAAAATTAGAGGAGCATAATGGAATTTGGAAACAATCTTGGAGAGCTATCACCTACCAAGATCACATATGGATGGATAGATGATCAAGATTGGAGACAAGTGTGCAATGATTTGAAGCACACTCATTATTTGGTTTCTTCTTATGTTTTAGGGATGAAACATGTCAAGGAGGGAAGTAATACTATGTACCTAGGGATATGATATATTAATGTATATGGGTTGATGGAGATGCCAACATGTGGCACACATCCCCTTAGTTAGTTATATGGGTACAATATATTAGGATAATGGAGTAACTTATGGAATTAGTATATTGGGTAATGGTCGGCCTACATTGGGATTAAGAGGTTACCCATCCATGGGTTATATATATATATATATATATATATATATATATATATATATATATATATATATATATATATATATATATATGAGATGATTATCATGGTAAAGATATTAAGTAAGTATTGAGTCTTATATTGTAAGAGGATATTGGAGGTTGTCCCCTCAAAGAGGCATTTTGGAGTTATTCCTTCCTAAAGGAGTATTATATGGTGTTTCCCTACCTTAAGGGTATTTTTGCATATATTGAATATCAAGATCATATCACTAAACATCCAAAATACTTACACAAGACAATATTAGAGCTCCAAATAATTATTTAATCGTAGAGATTTATTCCTCAAGCAGAATAGTTAATAAGTAGATGTTCATTCACACATTCACTTCATTCAACCCTCTCTTATTAATAATGATGAAATGAACTTGTATATATAGGTGGATCTTACCTAAAATCTTATAGACATGTTGGATATATTAGGTTAACTAGGTTGACCAAACACTTTTTTGGGCTAACTCACTAGGTCTGTGCTAGGTCAGTCAAGAGGCTAACAAACCAAATGAGCTAAAGTGTGCCCAAAACACACTAGGTCAACCAGGTCAACCTAGTTTGTTGAATAGGTCAAAAGGTTAACAAGGCAATAAATTAATTAATAAATCATGATAATGACTAGAATGGATAGAAAAGAGAAATAAGCTTAGGCTTCAAGGTTTATGAGACAAGTGTGTAGATGGTAAGTGGTAAAAGGAACAACAATCTTAAAAAGCATTGATGGTCTACCCACCCATTTCCCAATGCACCCATTAAGGCATGCACTCAGAGAGATTGAGACTCAATAGGTTCCTAAAAGATGCAAAATTTCAATAATCAATAAAATCTTGGAAATATTATGTGTATACGTATGTCATAGCTAAAGCTCATTACGTGTTACATAAGTGTAACACAAGATGGTGTTTCAAGATAGAACATGATAACACACAACACTAATGTCAAGTATGGTGCAGTAAGTTTTAAATAATCTAAATGAATGGATATAATTGAAAAACACATACCTTTAACTTTCCTTGATGTTGTAGATAAATAAGAAGGCTACAAGAAAGTGAAGGCATCTAATGTAAAGCACACTAGGCAAACTTGTAGAAGTTAGTGCAAAAAATAGACAATGATCAAAATTTTTGGAAGATAGGCATATATTATTGGAAAAAAAATTCTAGTTCACCATGAACGTAATGCATTTTATGTTTTGCAAAATGGATGAGTAGAAACAAGGATATGAGCAAAACAAAGAATCTGAAGGAAAATAATTGAAGAATTTGAATTGCTAAAAAGTGGTTTTAAATAGGAAAAAGAGAAGTCATTTTGTTATTTTGAATTTTAAGAGAAGAGAAAAAGAGATCTAAATATAAAATGATCTAGGATGGTGAGGGAATGACATTATAGGTGGGAGGGAGCTCTAGGAGCAACAACGGGTGTACTACATGTATGCATCTATGAATTTTAAATGACATTTTGAAATTTGTATTGAATTAAGTGAAATTTTAGTAAAATTTGGCTTGAAAAATTTATATACGTCAAAAACGAACAAAATTAGATTCTAAGGGTATAAAATATGAAGATGACAAATGGGCTTGAAGGAAATAACGAGAAAATAAGAAAAATGCACTTTTTTTAGTAAAATATAATGGGTCAACACACATAAAACTAGGTCAACCAGATTGACCTAGTAGGTTAAATTAGGGTAAAAATCCATATGGTTGTCCTAGTACATATAGGTTGACCTATTGTAATTTATAAGTGAAGACCTAGTGGAGAAGTGTCTAGTTGGTTTGTAAGGGCCAAAATGGAAACTTAACACTAGGGATAAGAAGATAAGAGGGAAAATAAGAAATTAGGATAAAATCAAACAAAAATAGGGAAATTTTGGTCAAACTAGGTTAACCAAGGAACCATAATAAACATGGAATAGTGTGGCAAAAGTCAAAAGAGGGATAGAATGGCCCACAATGACCAAAAAAGGGGAAAGAAGAACCAACATAGGATAAAATGGATAAAAATGAATAAATTATGCTTGTTTTTTAAATAAAAATAAAATGTATAAAGAATGTATTATGATTATACATGACATGGATGAACTAATACATCCTTTATTATTTATTGATTACATAGACAACCATAGTTCTATAGGTTGTTAGATGTATCTTGGTTATCAATTTTTTTTGAAAATTTGACAAATGAAGATAGAGCTAGACTGATATCCATAGGTCCAGGAGGTATATCAGATATGTACAAGATCCCCCTTAGTGTGAATTTGTTGGTCATGTTTCTTGGTTATTGGTAATGGCTAACCAACACCTTCAGATGAGATGTGGATGGGGATGTAATAGAGGTGGATATCACACTAGAGGATGTTCATGTAATCCTTAGACTACCTATAGTAGGAGTATTAGTGATCATAGGTACACTGGATAGCATATAGGAGAGGAGACCCTTAGCCATATGGGTTATAGGCTTAGATATGATATTATCAAGGTGGAGAGTGAGTATGGATGATGTGTATATATCACATATTATAGATCTTTAAAAGGTAGTGATAGGATTTATGACATAGTGAGTACTCTATCACAAGTCAAATGGCAAGGTACCACTATATGTGGTAGCCTTGAGTAGGATGATGTTAGAGGAGGGATTATTAAACAATCTAGGTTCTATCATCTAGGTCTAATTTATTCATGATGTATTCAAGATGTGGATTAGAGGACATTAGACCATGGGATAGATCATACTATTAACAACATGGATATATGAGATATTTCCTATGTATCAGTTGGCTAGGTTGCCCCATGCAATTGATGATAGGTTACCTCATGTGAGGAGATAGAGGGAGGACTAGGAACCATAGGTCATGCCCCATGTATTAGTGTTATATATGGTGAGACACATCATCATAGTATGGTGATTATATGATTAAATAGAGACTACCTAGCAAAGTTGGCACATAGTGGGACCAATACTTGAGAGGAGAGAGGTGATAAGACACTATACATGGTGGAGAGAGCCACATCTAGTGGTATGGGTACTAGATTATATGGGTCTACCTCATCTAACAACACTAATACTCATACTTGAGTAGTGGACTTGACATGTTAGAGAGCCATAAAGGAAGATGGGACTCAAACCACTAATAGTGAGATTGATATTGAGGCCACACTAAGAGTGACCATGGACTACTCAATCATAATAAGGGTTAGAGTAGGAGGAGGTGGAAGTAGAGGTGAAGATATTAGATTAACCACCACTAGTTCTATAAAGATATGAACTAAAACCACTAAGGACATGACATAGATGGAGGTAGGAGGAGAGGCAAAGACCATCATCATCTTTGGTGAGTTAGCAAAGGAGCCAGAGGAGAGATATATGAGAGAGAGACTACTCAAGTGTAGGATTAGATGGACATGAACCATGATAGATGGGTTTGAGCTAAGGAGGTTACCTATATAGGAGGTACTATGAGGACTTATATATGGGGAGACTATGATAGGTGGTTTTGTAGATGGTGAGACCATAGGAGTTGACACATAATTAGGTAAGAAAAATATGATTGATTTATTGCTTAATTTTTGAAATAAATAGATAGATATTATGAGATATGATAGTGATATAACATCCATTTGGTATGATTTTATATACCTAAAGATGAGGAGGAGAGATGGGGGTCCTTGGTTAGGGGAGCACTTCATGGCATCCTAGACGAGACTCTACATCCATACAAACCCATGATATTGGAATATCTAAGTGTACCATTTACCCCAACTCAAGTGAGTTAGTTAAGACTAGAAACAAAGGCCATGAGGTAGATATGGATGCAGAGAGAGAGAGGGTACAACCATTAGCAGAGATGGGTGTAAGGGAGAGGTAGGCCTGGTAGGCCCCAGATAATGAAATAGATATGCATCTAGACATAGTGATATATATGATGTAGGCATATATGACAATGTAGACCCAACTAATGTAGGCACATGCAACAACCTATACTGAGTTAATACAGGCATAAGTGTAGATAACACATCTATAGGGATAGGTAGATGGATTCAGATATCAAACTACCTCATTATAGTGTACCATTTATAAGAGTCAAACCAAATCCTTGATAGGCAGTGTAGCTAGGACATGAGATAGACAGGATAGATCCCAACCCTAGAGCTAGATCATTTTATATGATTATATATATTGTATAAAACTCTTGAGATATATATATATATATATATATATATATATATATATATATATATATGTTGTATTATTTTGGATTATTAGTGTTGGTTGTGTATGTTGTATTTATGATGGTTTTATTTATGGATGCTTTGGATATATTTCTTTCTACAACATGTATTTATCTTTATTGTATATGCTATAGGAAATATATGTGATGTGGTTTCTTTTCTAGAATTATGAAAAACACATGCATAGTTAAAAATAAATAGACAAAAAGAATTATATAAATATAATCAATCAAAAATGCACTACACACTAATTCAAGATGGAAAATGTGTAATAACATAAAAAAATGAGTAAGTATAAAGAACCAAGAAATGGCAAACAGGATGGTAAAAAGGGGATTTATTTTCAAACCAAAGTGAAAGATTTTTGCACTAACTTTTAAAAAAAAAAAATATACTAAATATCACATTGAGAAGTATGAACATAACATAATTAAATGGAAGGTATGAATAAGGGAACATATGGTAAGAAAAACAAATCAAAAATAAATGAAAACTTGGTCTTAAATTTATCACACTAGTTCAAGCTAGGAAGTATGAAAAAATACAAGAAATTGTTGAAATCTTACATGCACTAAAAAAATAATAAAACAAGAGGCAAAATAAAAATTAAGTAAGCATAAAATATGATAATTCAAGCTGGGAAGAATGTCAAATGATGTGTAACCTCATAATCAATTGAATTTTATCTCATACTTGACACATGTAATTTGATGATTACTTGATTATTGGAAAATTTTATGAGGAGGGTCGGTTCCTATCCATGTTCTTACATTGTAGCTCAATATATGGAAAACCACTTAGATTGGAATAAACATGAAGAACCAAGTTCACTAGGGATAAAGGTAATAGGATGGAAAAGATAGTAATTTGTGAGGGATGTTGGGTCCTATCCATAGTCTTAAAAAATAACTCACAAATGAAAAACCCAAGGGATGTAATCAAAAAATAAAATAATATATCTCAAGAGGAAATATTAAGAAATTTAATGAAAAAGGGAGTGTAATAATCAAATACTTAGGCATCTTAGGAGGTAAGAGGCATACTAAATACATGAGAAGACACTAAGTGACTAACGGTCATCTATGTACAAAGGAAACATATTGCCTATAGACACAAAGCTTTGTAGAAAGATAAGTGTGCTACTAAGATAAAATAATGAATATATATTGGTACAAAGAAAATTAAAATATACCTACCTCCCCAAGACGTGTTTTGTGCTCCTTAGGACCCCTTACAGAGTCATCGATCTACTATGAAGATTGGGTGCTTGTGTGAGAAAGTAGATAGCACTAAAAGATTTTTTATTTATTTTTTAATAAATTATCCTCTTATAATATATTGGCCTACCACACCCCAAAGGAATTGGCTCTATCCTAAGGCCAATTATGGAGTGTGAGATTCAACTAGAAGAAGTATATGTGCTTTGAATCATGTCTTTTAGTGTGATTTGAATTTTAAGATATTACATATTTTTGCCTTTTGATATCATTACCTTTTATTTAAATGATTTGGCTTTTAACTTTCTATTTAAGGATTTTTTTTTTAAGATTCCTCCTTCTTACGGACTTGGAATTACCAATCATGAGAGAGATAGTGATACACATGAATGAGCTATAGGCTAAGGCTAACGAAAGATAAGTAACCAAAGATAAAAGATTGACTAGGACACTTAGGCTTGAAAATGAACAAATATGTAATATCAAGTCTCAATTATGTATATTCATAGTTTCTATTAAAGGAACAAGGAAGAAACAGATCTAAAGATGGATCGGTAAAAGGAAATAGTAATGAGAAAGAATGCTTGTTAATTGATCACATTGTAAAAGGAGACAATAACCAAAGGGAATAGGGTATGTACAACCAAATAACCATGATGATTATCTAAAAAAAGTAGGGATAATAAAAAAAATCATGAATATATGATGCAAAAATAAGCAAAATATGGTGATTTTGTGAAGGATGTCAGGTCCTATCCATGGTCTTATAAAATAACTCACAAAAGAGAGACCCATGAGGGATGTAAAAATAACAATTGTAGGCAGAATTAAATAAGAAAAAGAAATGGTAATTTTGTGAGGATTGTCAGGTCCTATCCACGGTCCTCTGAAGCAACTCACAAAATAAAAATACAAGGGATGTAACAAGAAGAATATGTAAAGAGTAATATAAAGCAATGATAAGGAATGAAAATCATATGCAAAAAGTAAATGATAAAATAAGCAAGGAATATAGTAGTATAAAGAAGATCACTATATAAGATAAGAAAGAATTTGACATAATGTCAAATGATATAATCAAATATATGAAAATAAATTTGGAATACACATCCAATCCAAAATGTGAATGCACCATACATTGTTGATAAATATTGGTAAATCTATCCAAACATATTATCCAATACATCAGATAAATCTCTATGAAGTTGAATATGAACTACTACTAATGTCTCATCAATATTTGCTAAATATTGGGCAAATACTTCTTTTCTAATCTCCTCAATTGAAAAATTATGAATACTCATTAGATCTTGCTGAGGAGGGAAATTGGACAATGGATGGTTAGGAGAATGCATGGGAATGGGATCTATAGGAGATGCAAGAAACACTAGTGAAGAAGGATCCATAGGTGAAGGAGGGTCCACAGGTGGAGAAGGAACCATAGGTGGAGGTATAGAAGGTGGTTAAGGTACCACAGGAGGTGTAGCTATGGGAGAAGAAGGGGGATCCTTGTCGAAAGAATGATCTATGGTATGAATGATAGAAGGTCTAGGAATAACTATAATATGGTTCTTAAGATGTTGTTAAAGGATATGACAATGATCAGTGTGATGTCTACCATATTGGTGCCATAGATAATACCTCTCACCATACTTAGGTATATATTTAGGAAGGATCTTTGGAAGAGGGAAGGTAGTGTCTATTGATGAGGAAGAAGGATGGAAGGTATCAATATATAATTGTAACTTATGACAATGGGTAGAAGAGTGATTATCTATCCCATAGAAGAAACATATATGTTTGTGATTATATGTTTATAGAAGCAAGAATAGGCTTGGAAATAATAGAAGTAACAATAATAATTGGTTTTGACACAGGTTCCACTATATGAGGGGTAGGTTCAACAAAAGGTTTAAGGAAGATAACACTAAATTCAGGAGTAAAATAAATATGGGAATCAGGGAACCTATCAAAATAGTAAGGTCTGATCATAGCATGATCCATGAGAATAGTCCTATGAGACTCCTTACAAATTAAAGGTGTCAACACCATCTCTAATCTTTATGGTTCAAAGATGAAAATGAAGGAGTTTGTTAATCAATAACCTTGGATAAAAATGATATAATCTATAAAACTAGATCAAGCTAGATGATTGAGCTATAAAAGACCATGTTATAAAAGCTAAAAAAGTGTACTAGGTCAACTTGGTTGACTTAGTAGGCTGAACTAAAGTCTCAAAAGTGTTGAAAACCTATATTGGGTAAAACTTATCGATCTAATTACCTATTATTATGCATAGAGACAAATAATTGGGTCTACAGAATCAAACCAATATGTCAAAATGTATGATAGAAATAATGATAAAAATAAGGAAATAAGTGAAATAAATCTTCTAAGGGTTAGTTTCAAATTAGGTTCACTAGAATGTATGGAATCATAATTTCATGATGTACATGAATTAATCATAGATCGGATAAGATAAATCACACCTACACTTTTATTTGGGTATATACTTGTCAAGCAGGAGCATAACCAATATGGGGATTTGCTAAACTCAATTAGAGGATCACTTTTATTAGTTATCACAACATATCATGTTAGGAAGGGTTTTAAAGCCTATATTCTAACACAATTACACAATAACCCTAAAATATTCCTATGATTTAATATTTCACTTATGCTAACAAACAAGAGAGTAAACTATTCTAATAACAAGAAAAGTAAACTAATCTCATGTGCACCAAAGCTTATGGCATAAAGTGGGGGGTTAGAATAAAATCAATAAATAAAAACTAAACTAAACATACATGAGAGACATATACTTACGTCAATGTATACATAATCCTAATACATGGAAGAGAAGAATACATACTACATTATCTATCTACTCTTACAAAAGAGAAATAAAGTTGGGAATCCTTACCTTTGAAGATGAACCTATCGAGCCTCAATCTCTCCCTTGGCCATGGTGTTTTGCAAGAGATTGTTTTGGTTTGTAATGACAACCAAGATAAATTAGATCTAGGATACACAACCTACATAATCATCTAAAAGACTTTTCCATAAGACAATATCAAAGCTCTAAAGAAAGTATTGAACCCTAAAAATTTATTCCTCAAGTAGAATGGTCAATAAGCAAATGTTCATTCACATTTATTTTCTTAATAAAACTCTCTCTTCTTAATAATGATGAAATGAACTTATATATATAGGTGGATCTTACCTAAAATATTTTAGACATGTTGTCTATAATAGGTTAATTGGGTCAACCTAGCACATTTTTGGGCTAACTCACGAGGTATGTCCTAGGTCGATTAGGATGCTAACAAACCAAAAGAGTTAAAGTGTCCCCAAAAAACACTAGGTCAACTAGGTCTACATAGTATATTGAACAATTCAAAAGGGCAATAAGGCAAATAATGAAGGAATAAAGCATGACAATGACTGGAATGGATAGGAAAGAGAGAAATAAGCTTAGGGTTAAAGGTTTTAAGTGACAAGTGTATAGATGTCAAGTCATAAAAGGAACAACAATCTTAAAAAGCATTAATGGTCTTCCCACCCCTTTCCTATTGCACCCCTTAAGGCATGCACTTAAAGAGATTGAGACTTGATAGGTTCTTTCAAGATACAACGTGTTAGTAATCAATAAAAGTTTGAAAATATTATGTGTATATACCCTTCACCAAACCCCTAGAAACATAATTAGCTAAAAGATAATTAAATCCTCAGTAGATAAAGAATAAAGAGGAGGTAGAGGGAACCTTTGTCTAATATATCTATGAAGCTAAAACTACTGATACTGAGAACCATTGATATTAATGCAAACACCAACATCTTGTAAAATCATATTAATAGTTTTCACAAACTTACGGCCAAAACCAAGAGCTTGAAGCATAACTATAATGAAAAGCCATTCAATTCAATCATGAGAAAATTCAAAGTTAATATTGATGAATATTAACTTCTGGTTGGACATCCTAACCCATTCTATACCTTCCCAAATAATAATTACATTGTCTAAAATGTATCTATGTTGAATAAACTTGATTTGCTCACTTCTCATAATTAATGGGAGAGAGTATTTTATCCTAAGTGTAAGAGATGTACCTATAATTTTATAAGATGCATTAATAAGAGTATCCATATTTAGGAATGGATTTGATGTTACCTTTATTAATGAGAAGGCCCAAATATTTAGAACAAATATCTTTAGAATATACTTTATGGATATTAAGACCAACAGTATCCCAAAAGGTTTGATAGAACTCACAAGAAAACCCATCAACTCCTATGGGTTTATTAGTAGACATCTACATAACAAATTCCTTAAGATCACTCAGATTTAGTGGTCTATCATATGTAATTATCTAGGCTTTAGAGAGGTTACATGGGATAACCCCAATGCATTAAGGGAGAGAAGCTTCAAAAATATGAGAGGTGGGTTGAGTATTAAACTCACCATGATGGCGATGCATAAAATCTTATAATACGTCAGGTAATTTGGTAAATTTGTCTAAAGCATATATAATGGATTTGATTCTATCTATAGCTTATCTAGACTAGAGGACAGAAAATATTTCTTTGGTCACTTTGTCTCCAACTTTTAGCCAATGCATATGTATTATAATTTATGATCCTATGGCCTTGTAAGCCTTGACCACCTATAGTTTCTATCTCCACATGGCTTCTTGAGCCTAAAGAAGAGGGATAAAATATGAGGCTTCTAGATCCTATAAAATCTTAAATTATTCACATTTTATATCATGTTGTATATGTTTCCAAAATATTGCATCTTGCTTACCATATTTTTGAAGTAACTTTTTGGTACAAGATATGACATCAACTAACTAATCTATCCAACCAATATCCATAGGGGGTCTGGGATCTAGGTTCTAAATTAAATGATATTCCAAATAGTATTATCATGATTGAGATCGGTAGTGTTGAGGTAAAACTAAGAATTATAGAATTTAACCTAGGGGTGGTCCATTCAAAATAGAAACACCTCACACTATCTAGCCTAGGGCCCTTTTTCAAGATAGATAATACTTTGGCTATGTCTAATAACACTCACCTATAACATCACATGTACCATATTTTCAATTACACTCTTCTCAACATATGGATACCTACATGGTTAGATGCTTGGTAGTTGACTACCTAGAAGTAGGTGAATGCCATGATCATGTTCTCTACTTGGTGGTAGTCATTTTGGCATAAAACTAAAAAATAGTTGAGTGGTCATTGATAATAATATGTAAATTAAGATGTGTATACACCATTGCAAGGTGAACTTTGATGGAAAAAAATCATGCTACAAATACTTTATCCATTTTATATAATCTTCATCATTTGATGTGAACTCACCAATTATGGAGATTTTTTCCATAATTTACATATTTCAATTATGTTACCTTCAAAATGAAATCACATGAATAATTTATATAAATATATCTATATTTTGCCAAAGGTTTTAAGCCATTGGAATCCAAAAACAATGTCTTTCACACCATTGAGAATATAAAACATAAGATAAAAATTCCCATAGTATCCCATAACAATTTTAATATTATGACATTTCTTATAAAAAATGGTTGTGACACCATCTACAATCACAACCTAAAATTATGGACCTAGGTAAATAAAATCATTTAAATAGGTGTGCAAATTATTTTGATGAATTTTCTTACTCCTTAATTAAATAAATATTATAACATTATGTGTTTTAATAAATCCCACAACCTTAAGGGTTTGAGGTGTGCTAATACAAGAAAGTGAAAGATAGGAGATAATAGGGTTGAATCGACAGTTTCCTCCTTTGTCTTCCTCACCCTCACCTAAGGTCATATCATCTTATTTATATTAATTATATCCTTAAATTTTAACACCTTATTCTTGGCACATTTATTTCATTTTATTCACTTACTATCACAATTAAAACATAACACTTTTTCATGCTTATCTTCAATTTATTAGGGTTCAATATTTTCGGTTGAGGAAATGATTATTTTAGAGAATTGCATTCATGACCAATACTAAAATAAATTAATTTAACCATATCTCTTTCCTTTACCTTGTGTGAAAATTTATGTATTAATATGCTAAACTTAGATTAAACATGTGAACATTAATCTATTATTCTGGTTGGGAAAACACCAATGGAGTGGTGAAGGATTATTTGGTTGAGCAAGATCCATAGGAGTGGTCAATTCCCCAATAATAGTTTTTAACTAATACTTCACATCATCTATGTCCATTTTTACTATATTATTGTCTATTTTTATCACATCAATATCATATTTCTTCACCATACTTTTCATATCTAACTAAAGTTGGTGAACAATCCTAAAAATAAGAGGATCCAAAGTTTTGGATTCCATGTCATCCTTGTGAGGTATTTTTTTGAGTGTCTTTCCATTTTTCATAGCTACATGTGTTTAAACCAACCATGCATGAACCTTAGGCTTTAGGGATTTAGGCCTAAAATAATGTTTACCAAGAGATTATAACATTGTGATTGTTTAGCTAATAAAAATCCAACACCTACTAATTTGGACAAGGATGTAAAAAATAAAATCCATTTTTTAAAAAATACTTTGAACAATACTATAATGATGAAAAACTTAAATTCTTCTAAAATCACACGTCATGTTTTTTTATCTTTCATCTCTCAGGATAATGTCTACACCAAATTTGAATTAAAAACTACATCATCAAAACTTACACAAATTGATGATTTGATACCAATTATAATTAAATTACTTAAATAATTCACACTTATGGAATAATATATCATAATAATATTATTATAATAAGTATATTTGCAATAATAATTGATGAAAGATTAGAATAATTGATAAATATTATTTAACCACTTCAATAGGGAAACCTCAACAATAATGCAATAAGAACAAAATTTGTAGTGTGATGATCAAAAACTAACTACTACCTCCTATATATATTCCATAAGCATAATATACTAAAAATATATTAATCATATAGAAATTTAACAAGATAATATGAAAGGTTATGTAAGTCACAAGTCAACCACACATATCCCTTCACATGATATAGGTTAATAGCATCATAAGACTAGTCCAATTCTATATCCATCATATCCCATGAAATATTATCATAAATTAATGAAAAAATGTAGGTCACAATCAAACACAACAGACATTGATAACCCAAAAATAATTTAATAAAGAGCATGTGATTTATTTTACATTGATGTTCTTCTTTTAGGAAACCATGATCGTCATCTCAAAAAACCTATACACTAAAATGGTAGCATAGTCATTTTAGTTATTATTCATAAGTAATACAATCATGAAATGCATATTAATAGACTCCCATGGTATATATGGATATGATAAATGTGTAATGTCCCAAATTCATTTTTGTCATATTGGTAGTTCAACTAGGAATGAAATATTTGATGTGGCACTTAATGTATGTGTGCATTTTGAGGTTAGTAGAAACGTTACTATGTAGGTATCCAATGAAACACTTATTTCAAGTATATAATATGATTGAGATATGATGCTATATGTGATAAACTAAGATCAAATCTATGGTATAACTTATAAATCATAAAAAAATACTCAATTTGATGAGATTATGTGGAGTTGAAAAATATTAGATCATTATGTTCTTCTCTAGATCTACATAGGTTCCTATGAGGTCTATAATGTATGATAGATACTTAATCTACATGGTGTCTAATATAAAATTGGATAAACTAGTATGATATGTTTTTTTTGAAATTATCTAATATGTAAGAGACATTTTCACATGATTTTAACACATAAAATTAATCATTAAGTGATTGGCAATGTTTACTCTTGGCATCCTTACTCTTACATGATCTAGTTTGCATTTTCTAACCCATAACCTATAAGAGAGCCTTCATTGTCTTGTAATAACTAAAAATATAATATATACATCCATATTCATTTCACAATAACTTATTAGACCTACCCTAACTTTCTCTGGTCTCTTGGGCTAAGTTTGTACTAGTTGGGCATGGCTACAATGTGGCATTATCCCCTAGTGTGGCCTTGTCTCCCATGATCCAACCATCACTTCTTTGAATTCATATATTTCAAAATGGATATCACTCACATTTGGTATATTTATTTAGTGATTTATTTGTAAATATAATCCTATAAAAGCACATCAATTCCATTCATTGCAATCCCATTGGATATCTCCAACAAAGACACTACATAGTGAGTAAAAATAATACTTCTTCCTATTTTTTGAGGTTAACATACCCCCATTTGTAAAAAATGGGGACTCTTGTTTTAAATTGTGAAAATTTATACCGTAAATTTGAAAAATCGTTTAAGCAGAATGCCACTAGCATGTTTGCACATTGTTTTTTATTTGAAGATCATCCACACCTAGTGCTCATTTGGATTAGTTAACATGTTTTCAAGTGATCATTGTTTTATCACTTATAATGGTTCTAATGATTATTGCCTATGTTTTTATATTGTAGGTTCAATGGAATCTCATTTGAGAATAAACATGCTTAGGGTTGTGTGCTTTAATGTTAAATTGATCTTTTACTAGCCTTTGGTATATCAAAGATTTATTGAATCTATTTTAAGTCATGTTAAAACCCTAATCTAATTTTTTAACCTAGGTCCCTTTTTAATTAAACTCAAAATTAAGTGGGAAAAGTTTATGTGAGAACCATTACTTGTGCCATGGACTTAGCTTAATTTTTATCCTCAGGCTTACTCTTATTTTTCAACATAACCAAATCTTAGTCTAGAATCTTATACTTGATCCATTTATGTGTCATGTCTCATGACCCCTTGGTCTATTTTATTATTAACATGATCTACATAATCATATGGTCACCTTTTATTATATCCTAGACTTAGCCTAAAGTCTTATCCTAAATTTTTTTTATTGTATTTACAAATACAAAAAAAACCTTAGGCTAAGACTTTATGCCATGCCTTTTATTATTTTCATGGTGCCCTTCACTATGTTCCAACTTAGCCTAATAATTTTATCCTAAGGTTTTATTCTATTTATCAACATGAATAAAACCTTAGTCTAAAATATTTAACCTATGTTCTTTAAATTTCTCAAGCTGAACTTAATATTTTTATTAACTGTAGGATCAATGGTATGAATTTTATTAGGAAAGATTGATATAATGGTATGTGTTAAGTCGAGGCTTCAATAGAACCCTAAAAAAAATTAGAGGGTGACAAGCGACACAATCATGGGGACCCTGCCAAAGATCTAATGGTATGTAATAAAAGATGATCTGACAAAGCATGATTTATCAGCTAAAGATGATTTGACAATGTGAGTTCAACATTGATAATTCAAAGACCTCAATATGAGTGAGAAAGTGACAAGTGTCATAATTTTAGTAAAATAACATTGATCATCCAATGGTGTTCCACCCCTTAAATTGAGATCTGATGGAACACATTGATCTAGACAAACAAGATCTAACAATGCATGATGAAGGTTGAAAAGTCAAAATCCCTAAGGATGAATGTGAAGATGACATGTGGCATAACCTCAAGAACACAAAATAAATCTTGAGAATATTTCAAAGATTTATGGTACATGAATTATCATATGGATTATGATCAATGATTCATAGAGAAAGGGACAATTCAGTAGATCAAGATCAATGGAATGCATTCATTTGGGTAGAGATGATCTGATGGTGTGAGATCTACATTGACATTTCAACAAACATAAAGATGAATGTAGAAGTGAAAAGTGTCATAACCATGGGGAATATATAAAATATACAATGGCATCTAACCTCCTTAATCAACATCAATGAACCATATTGATTCATGCAAATAGATCTAATGATGCAAGGTGAGGCAAAATTTTCAAAGTTCCCAAAACCAATAAAATATTGACATATATCAAAAAGTGAAAAATAGTCATATTTTAAATATTAATGAGTAAGATGCCATAGTGATGCCATATCAGATCCACATAATCATGATGTTCCAAGTTGAAGATTTTGTGGACCTAGGAAATTCAAAGGTATAAATACATGATCAAAATAAAATCTAGTGCATAAAGCTCACAACATGAACTAGCTTCCACCATTAAAGCATTGAGAAGACCTTTAGAGAAACCATATAAAGTATAAGAACCCTAATTTTACCCTATGCTTCATATAAATGAGTCAAGGAGAGTTTAATTATCACCTGTACAAGACAAATTTGATTCAACATTAAACTATAAACCACTAGTGAGAAATTTAACAATTTCACAAGATATAGTAGCTCAGAAAGGTGTTTTTAGAGAGGATGTGGAGCTCTATTTGACCACTGATCTAGAAGGAAAGATTTTTAAGGACATACAATTACATGCCAAAACTCTCAATATAGGGGATTACAATTGGTTGAGCCTATTTTATACCATTGATAACTAGTAGCCCATCATAAGAGAAGAGGAAATGAACATGTCTGCAAGAAGGCTCTAATATGACATAGTCATCATCTAGATGATAGGTTTTCATTATGCAATAGCTAAAATTGAGGTACTACATTGTATAGACATTCTCTCTCATATTTTTAAGGATGGTAAAGTTGATAAGGGCATGTTAATCAATAAGCACACTCAGAGAAATACATCTTATATCTTTGTTATATAATTTGAAAACTATTACAAATTTCCTAAACCCAAAGTAGAACAAACCATAGTCAACAATTAGGCCAAATAATTTTTTTTGAAGAGCACCCTTTCCTTGTGGTTGTATTCTGGAAACCATGTTTTTCCTAACTTTAATAATAACATCCCCATTGGCCAATTCAGACCTAAAATCAAGATGATCATGACTATGATGAATAGGTTATGTGGAAATTCAACCACTACATATGTGGACAAAATTTGGGTGCCATTAGTCTACTTTATGATTAAGAAGTAGCTCACCCCTCCTCTTAGTGAAGTTATCAGCATCTATTTAAGTAGATAGATTTTTATAGTAAAGAAGAAAACTAGGAACCAATTCTATATGATGTCATACCTCCTAGATGCCTTACTTGCTACAACAAAGATCCTTAACCTTAGGGAATGGTCACCTAATGGGACACAAATAGTCTCCAAATACTATTCAAATTTACACATATTCAAATATAGCGTGTTAGAGGTAAAATCAATAAGAGGGGGGATAAATCAACAGTGACAAACAATCTAATTCAATTTCCAAATTCTTCAAACATTTAAGAATTCTATATAACCATTCATAAAATATTCAAGTCATTCATAGTAGTGAATAATAGATAATGTAAGATCATACACACAACATAAAATCTATATAGGAAACCCTCTTGGGTAATAAAACCCACTCTCAAGCCTGAAAACACATAGACTACTTATCATATAAGATGATCACAAACATGAGACTAGTCAAGTCCTTTTGACCAAAATTTAGTGAAACACTTATTTCATAAGGAGCACCTACAACTAGGATGATCAAGTCTTTCTAACCACTATTTGGTCAAGTCCTTATGAATAGATTTAGTGAAACACTTGTTTCATAAGGAGCACTTACCCTTAAGATTATCAAGTCCTTTTAAACTAGATGTTGAGTACCATCCAAACACCTATGAAATGAACATCTCCTAATCACTGATTACTTGCCAATTTAATAGAGAAACAATTTATTTCATCTCTCTTCAAATATGCACACTACATAATCCAAACTCTAATCTTCCTCTCAAATCAACCACTAAGCTCACACAAATAGCATATATCCTCCACTCATACTCAATATTCAAACCTAAAAGAGCTTTATATTTAACATCAAAATAATAACCTATAGGTCATATAAAAAATCATCAATTTATCTAATCTTTAACCCATCCACTAGGCACACACCCTTTCCTTTAATCCATAACTAACACATACCCCTCTTCTATCAAGTCTCACACATACACCTCTTCCATCAAGTCTTAGACATCTATTCAACAAGCCTAGAAACCATCACATTTAGTCTCACCTTTTATAGATTATTCATGATTATTGTGATCACAACATTCCTTTTCATCCATAACACATTCCTTCACTCTTAATTCATCTAACATGGGTCACCTTTAGGCACAACCCTCTTTCAAATAGGCCTAAGTCACCTTTTAGGTCCTATGAAGACCCATTCACCTCTTTGACACTTCTATGAGAAAATTAAAGACATATAAAGACTTTAAAATACATGGAACCATTCCATTTAATCTATAGGTCCTCATTAAGTGATAAAAATAATCACAACACCCTTTTGCTAAAGCTCAATTTTCTCAGCCAACATTCTGTGAACACAACCACTATGAACAAAAACACAATCACCTTATAAGCCTTTGATTATACTAAATATGATTTATAAAACCTTCATAATCCACATAGATGGTCCTCATGGAGTCTAAAACACTATTTGATAGATATCTCATCTCAAAATATCAAAATACCATTGAGAACAACTCTAATACCCTTATCGAGTTACTTGCATAGCATGAATGAACACATAGTCAACTTTACAGATCAATAACTTGACTATACAAACATTTAGACCTTAAACTGAATATTTATAGATGCATCTAGAAGTATTCTATAACTTTTATTTTTAATATAACATTAAATTCTACATGGATCAAAAGTTATGGCTCAAAAATGAAGCACTAGTCTTTCCTTCATTAAATTCAATATTTAAACCCAAATGATCATAGTTAAACCTCTATCACTTATAACACATCTTGTTATATTCTCTCAACTCCTTCAACTCAGACCATTTATTTTATTTATAATTATCTCAAAATTTAACTTGCAGTTCTTCACTATCCAAATTTTAAATCTCAAACATGTTTACCTCATCTCGTGCACCCTTACAATATTGACCAAGTGTGCAATGTTGATGTCTATATATTAAACAAGTCTTTATCTTGAAATACTCACCATTACATTTTGATAAAAACTCCTATGATTAAAAAAAAAATCACCCTTTCATTCCTTTTGCACATTTGACTCATTGAATTTAATATGCACCATTGATCTTCTGACTTCACAATCATACACTAGTTATTGATCTTTTGTCCAGGATTTGTGAATGTGATACATGCCACTAGCACGTTCATTCTTTGACATATTAAATATTACAAGAATCATTTAATAAATATCATGAATTAATTTTAACCATTATATCTACTAACTAGATGACCTTAGACTTCAATGTAGTTTATCTTGATGGTCTCTAGCCAATCACAGTCTACAAATACAACTTTGAAGATTTATATCTCGAGCTAGAAAACACTTTAGGACTCCAAATTTTTAGGATAAATTATTGGTAGTATATAAGACATATCCATGAAATAATTTGACCTAATTTGATTTCATGGGTCCCTAAAATAAATTTACAAACTTTATGGTTCATTTAAGTTTGCATGACAATCTATGACAGTCTGGCTAAGTATAGGAAAACATTGTCAACTACTTAGGAAGCCAAATTTGTATAGTTATATATTTTGATCCACTAAATTTAATGATCTAAAACTTGGAAATTAAAAACTTGGGACTAATGTGATCACACCCATATGACCAAATCCCCCTAACTCATCCATACATGGTAATGGTGATGTCATATAACTACCTACTTAGATTTGTTTATCATTGAACCAACTATGAAAAGATAAACATAATGAACCACTAGATGAAAACCATACACTTACATAAGCTCTCTAGTTATCCTTGACCTTTGATCTAACCCATTACATATGTTCAATGCTTCAAACCCATCCCTAATCATGCCAAAATTAAAGATCAACCAAGCATACTTTAAGCATACTAGGATAAACATACTACACACTTTGTCATTGACACTTAGACTATAAAAAAAATTCATCTACTCACTTGGACACCTCCATGACATCACTAAAAACTCTTGAATAATCTCCCTATTTGTCTTTAATGCCAACACCCATCATATAACTCACCTTCCTTCTCTCTTTTCAAGCACTCTCACAATATGAACCTTCTCCCCCATTGACATAATGAAAAAATGGGAAAAAATTGGCCTTAAAGACATAAAAATACCATCAACAAGAGAGAACCATCTTATAAATATGATACAAACTCCCCCTTACCTTGATCTTACCTCTTATTGCCTTGAAAACTTCCTCTTGCTACATGCCAAAACTCTCTTCAACCAAGAACCAATGAAGAAATAATAAACAAAATAAATTAAATATGGTGGATCTCACCAATAAACATTTGATAGAGATTCCCCTAAAATTTCTAAGCCATTACACATCTTGAGCATCTTCATATCTTCACACACCATGAAGAACCACCACATAGGCTTACTATACTTCTCTCTCAAGCCACCTCAAGGACCACCAACACCACCTCATTCCACTAATAAAAAGGTAATAATTCTCTAAAAGAACCTAAGAATTCACTTGTAAACACTCATGCCTTGATATTTTTGAGAAATTAAGCAAAAAACACTATTCTTTACACTAAGCCTGTCTAGTCTCCTTGTAGCCCTAGCTTGTACTTGCATATCCCACAACTTTTAGTAAACATAATTTCAAGATGTAAAAGTTTATATCTAGAGTAATTTCATATGACCCCTTGATCACACTAATTTTCATCACATAATTCCTCCTTTTCAACAGACTTCATAAATCTACTAGTCAGTTAGGCCTTCATTTTGATAAAAACTTAAATAATTTAAAAAACACAAACCTTTAAATCTATGTGAATATTGATTTTATAACCTATTTATCCCATTAAACCTATTAGGAAACCTCATACCAAAAATCATAAGGAAAACTACTTTTCTAGCATAGCCCAAAACTCTAGAATCTTAAAATAAATAAGGTCAACAAACCTCCTTTTGGTCAACGCCCACCTTTGAAACTTCTTGCACACCTAGAGAAAACCATCACTCACTTATGGACCAATATTTAATACTTCACACCTTTGGGAACCTTTAATTCATGTACCATGGCTTTCATCTACAACAAGAAAGATAAACCTAGGAGTACATAAAAACCTACAAAAGGCACAAACAGGATCATCAAGACATAAAATCACCTAGAACACTTCACAAAGAAGTGCATAGACCTTTCTAAAAACTAAAATATTATTTAAATTTCATTAATCTCATTATTCCACTTAAATAATACCCATTTTAATCTTGCAACCACTAAATACATGGAAAAAAACACCTTATGACAACATTTTGAACTCATGAAAGCACTTTTCCCATCTTGACACACCAACTCCAACTAGAAGCACTCATATCTTATATTTTAGGACCTTATAAAGAGAACCATAAAAAAATTCTTATCCAATTAAAGGAGTCTATTAAGAATCATAAATAGATACCTCCTCTACACCATAATGCTCTTAAAACAAAGTGAAGCTAGGAGTGGCTCACACCTCCTTAGTAACCACTAGAATCTTTGTATAGCTATAAGACTTCTTGATCTTGTTCTCTTTAGTCTAAACTTTTACAAATTGTTCCTTTTATACATCACTCACTTTCTCTTCTATGATAGTATATACATCATTTTGAGTAAGTATGGAATCTTTACATACCTTTTCAATTGAAGAATTATTCCTTATAGTTTAGAACCTCATCACTAGGTATTGACAATTGATGTTCTTTGCATGAAACTTTTTCAACAATAGCAAGATGTTAACTTGAATCCATACACACCTTAGAAAAATCCTCAACCAACACCTTGGTCTTCTCCTTGAGTTTGGTCTCTTCATTCATAACATGAATAGACAATGAGAGCTCTTTGCACTCTCCAACTTTTTTAGCATTCTCCACCATAGAAAATATATTACTTGGACCTACAAACTCATCATGACTCACACTTACCACCTTTTCTTTCCATGAGTTAAATTTCCTTCTTTTTTGCACTCTAGGATCGTGATTAAACCTATTCTATTTTTTAGGCCTTTGCTTATAGAATCTATCGATGTGACATCTTTGTTGATAGTTGAAGTATGCTATACCTTTTGCAAGAAGCTTATTCTACCTTTCCCGAATAGAAAAAAATATTGAAATATGTCCATTATTTTTAAAATTGAAATAAACTAATCCTTTTTAAGAAGACTCACCTTTTGACTGATGACCCCCATCATAGTTTCATAAAAACTCATTTCTAACAGGACTCTTGCATTCGTTATCTCTATGCCCAAACTAATTATATGTGTAACAATAGCCATTGAAACTTTCATACCTCATGGAATTTGATTATTTGATTTTTTTTGTCTTAATTTTTCCAACATATTCATTTCTTGAATGATTTTTGACCTTTAAGGTCTGATTTACATTAGTCTTCATCTTGTCTTGAGTTGTATTTTATGGTTCTTTGTATCCAAGACTAGTTTTATCACTTGCAAGCTTTTCACAACTCAAAATATTGTCTAGATCACTTTAAATCTTTTCAAATCTCATAAATGATTTCATCTTACTATATGTTTTTTCTAAATCAACTTTTAATCACTCATTTTCAATTACATACCTTAAACATACATATTGTTTAGGTTTTAGGCTTGTAGACAGGATTTCAAATTGATAACTGAGATGCTTGACTATATCTTCATGCTCTTTCATGTATTCATTAGTTTTTGCCTCAAACATTCTAAATTTTTATTCATATTCCTTTATTTAATACTTCATCTTCTTGTTAATATTCTTCTCAATCTTTAATTATTCAAGAGCATTCATCAATTTAGTCTCACAGTCCACCTCATGTTTATCATCATCTAAATCACTCCAAATAAACTTATTTTGATATGAGAAACTTCCCTCCTCATCCATAAAGAGGGATTCATATTGAATAGGACCATCATATTCATTATCAAACTTATATTCATTATCTTTACTCTTATCTGATGAGCTACAATCGTCTTTGATGTAGATACCCCTCTTATCCTTGAAGTACTTCTTGTTGTCAAACCTTCTAAATCCCTTCTTGATTTTATCAGACCTAAATGATCTGTTTCCATCATCTTGGCCATTACCATGATATTTATCATCATTTCTCTTATGCTTATGAGATCACTTATTAGCAAAATGTCCTACCTCTCCACAATTAAATCATTTGAAAGGTAGTTTACCCTTATACTTACATGACCCTATTTTAAATTTCCTTATAAACAAAGCAATTAGTTCATCTTCATAAATATCATATTTTCCATCCTCCTTTATTTTATTACTGTGGAACTTATTCTTTGGTTTCATTTCTATCTTGAATGATGCTTCTTTCTTTGGTGTTATATCATCATTTTCTCGCATTTCATAAGCAGTAAGGAGGCCATACAATTCATCCATATTCAAATTAGTAAGATCATGAATTTTTTCTACAAAAAACACTTTTGAATCAAACTTGAAAGAGAGATACCTTAATACCTTTTAAACTATAGTAGCTTCTTCGAGCTTCTCCCCAAGACCTATGATAATGTTCACAATCTCATCAACTCTCTACATAAAGGATGCCACAAAATCTTATTCCTTCATCTTAAGACTCAAATTATCTTCAGTGAGTCTACAACTTTTCCAAATTAAAATTTGAATCTCCTTCATAAATATTCTTCAATTTATCCCACATTTATTTGGTAGATATGCATGGATTACCTAGGTGTATTATGTATCTGAAAGACAACAAGTGATAGCAATATTTGCCTTAGAATTATTCTCAAAAAACTTATTTTCAACACTAGATGGAGGAATAGGAGGTGAAATATAACCATCCATAACATATTTATAAGTTTAAAACCTTAGGGACATGATGTAGGTCCTCATCCTTGCTCTCCAAAAAGCACAATTGGATCCATTAAGCATCAGTGCTTGCTTATTAGAAAAACCTCCTTGAATTTGATTGATATCCACATTGTACCTTAGATCTCCTTCAAGATATAAATATTTTACCAATAGTAAATATTTTTTGAGGTCAACATACCCTCATTTCTTAAAAATGGGGACCCTTATTTTAAATTGTTCAAATTTGTACCTTAAGGTTGAAAAATCACTTGAGTAGAATGCCACTGGCATATTTGCACATTGTTTTTTTATTTGAATACCATCCAAGATTGGTTTGTATTTAGATTAATTGAAATGTTTTGAAGTGGTCATTATTTTACCCCTTTTAATGTTGCTAATGATTTTTGTCTATGTTTTTGTATTTCAAGTTTAATGGAATCTCATTTGGGAATGAACATGCTTAGGGTTTCATGTTTCAATGTTAAATTGATCTTTTACTAGACTTTGGTCTATCAAAGATTAATTGAATCAATTTTAACTCATGTTAAAACACTTATGAGATAATAATTTATGTGAGAACCATTATTTATGCCATGGACTTAGCTTAGTTTTTATCCTATGGCTCAATCTTGTTTTTCAACACAACCAAACCTTAGTCTAAAATCTTATGCTTGATCCCTTTATGTCTTGTGACCCCTTGGTCTATTTTGTTAATAACATGGTATAGATAATCACATGGTCCCCTTTTTTAATATATTGGACTTATCCTAAATCCTTATCCTAAATTTTTTGATTGTATTAAGAATATAATAAAAACCTTAGGCTAAAACTTTATTCCATGTCTTTTATTATTCATATGGTCCCCTTCATTATGTTCCAACTTATCCTAAGGTTTTATCATGTTTATCAACATAAAAAAACCTTACTCTAAAATATTTAACCTAAGTTATTTAAATTTTCAAAACCTAAATTAATATTTTTTATTGACCACAATATCAATGGTATGCATTTGATCGAGCAAGATTAATCTAACATCACATGTTAAGTCAAGGATTTAACAAAACCCTAAAAAAATATAGGGTGACAAGTGTCATAATTATGGGAACCCTACCAAAGATCTAATGGTATGCAATAAAATATGACTGAATAGAGTGTGATTGATTAGCCAAAGATGATCTGATGGTATGAGATCAATGTTGACAATTTAAAGACCCCAGGATAAGAGAGAAAGTGAAAAGTGTTGTAATTTCTATAAAATAACATTGATCATCTAATGGAATTCCACTCCTTAGATTGACATCTAATAGAGCATGTTGATCCAGCTAAACAAGATCTAACAATGCATGATGAAGATTGAAAAGTCAAAATCGCTAAGGACAAATTCAAAGATGGTACGTGGCATAATCACAATCTAGAAATTAAATCTCAAGAATATTTCAAAGATTGATGGTATGCACATGAGTGTACATATTCTAATTGATGGTCCATAGAGAAAGGGGCATAATTTAGTAGATCAAGATGAATTAAACACATTCCTCTAGGTACAGATGATCTGGCAGTGTGAGATTGACATTAACATTTCAATAAGGATTAGGAAGAATGTAGAAATGACAAGTGTCAAAACCATGGGTAATATAAAAAATAGCTAGTGGCATCTAACCTCCTTGATTAATATCAATGAACCACATTGATCCATGAAAATAGATCTAATTTTATGAGGAAATTTTTATAAAGGGCTTATAACTAATAAAATATTGACACATGTTTAAAAGGGACAAATGGTTATATTTTAAATATTAATGACTATGATGCCATGGTGATGTCACATCAGATCCACATAGGCATGATATGCCAAGTTAAATATTTTATGGACCTAAGAAATGCAAAGGTATAAATACATGATCAAAATAAAATCTAAGGCATGAAGCTCACCATATAAACTAGATACCACCATTTAAAAACTAAGAAGACCTTTAGAGAAACACTAAAAAATATGAGAACCCTACTTTGACCATGTTATTATTATAAACAATTCAATGAGAGTTGAATTATCAACTGTATGATAATAATTTGATCAAAAATTAAACTATAGGCCACTAGTGAGAAATTTAATAATTTCACAAGCCATGGTGGTAGAAAGGTGTTTTTAGAGAGGATGTGGGGCTCTATTTGACCACTGATGTAGAAGGGAGGATTTTTAAGGACACATATTTTGATGCCACAAATCTAAATATAGGGGACAATAATTTTTCAAGCCTATTTTGGACTATTGAGAACAAGTAACCCATCATAAGATGAGAATAATGTGTTTGTAAAAAGGCTCTACTGTGACATAGTCACCATCCAGATGATATGTGTACATTATGTAATAGATAAACTCAAGGTACTACATTATATATATATATATATATATATATATATACATACATATATATATATATATACATATATATATATATATATATATATACACATATATATATATATACATATATATATATACATATACACACACACACACACACACACACACACACATATATGTATGTATGTATATGTATATATTTTCTCTTATTTTAAAGGATGGTAAAATTGATAAGGGCATGTTAATCAATGATCAAAATCATATAAATATAGCTTATATCTCTACTGTAGTATTTGAAAACTAATACAAAATACCTACACCCCAAGTAGACCAAACCATAATCAACAATTTTGCCAAAGAAAATGATTTGAAGAGCATCCTTTCCCTATGGATATATTATGTAAACCAAGTGTTTTCTAAATTCAATAATAACATCCCCAATTTAGACCTAAAATTAGGATGATCATGACTATGATGAATAGATTATGTGGAAAATTTTTGGGTACCCTTAGTCTACTTTATGATTGAGAAACAACTCACGCCTCTTGCTAAAGTTATCATCACCTATTTAAGTAGATAAATTTTACAGTCAAGAAGAAAACTAGGAACTAGTTCTACATGGCGTCATGCCTTTTGGATGCCTTGCTTTCTATAATAAATATTTCCAACCTTAAGGAATGGTCATCTAATGAGACATAAATAGTATCCTAATACTATTCAAAGTTACACATAATCAAATATAGGGACCACATCTAATTAATATGTGATTGTGTTTACCCATCCCTTATTGAGGCCATCATAGGGATCCCAATGATGAGGGTCAGCTCCTTTATGAAAAAGTCAATTAAGGCCATGAAGGATATATGGCTATATCTAGATTGCACAATTATCAAGGTTGAAGGATCACAATGCACCCCACTTAGGCTTCCCTCCATGTACCCATAAAAATAACTGAGCAAGAGGTGAATTATGAAATATGCAATGGGATAGATGGTTTGTGTAAAATCAAAAGGAAGGGGTTCATTCACACCCTCCCCATAACCATTGTAAGGACTATTTTTGCTCAATGGGATAATATTGAGGCTACTTATAAATACAAGTCATCCTTAAATTTAAAAATTCATGAGCTAAAATAGTGGGATCCCCATGGAAGAGTTAAGGAACATTTGAAAAATAATGGAATACATATACACTATGATCATCATCTTGGTCCTTTTGACTCAAATATACAAAAAATCCTCTTCATTCTCTAATGTCACCAATAGTTTAAAAAGGCACAACATCAAACCTAAATCTAGGATGTTGAGGGAGCAAAAAGAAAATGATAAAAAATGGAAATTCAGGCTAAGATAGTACCATTTTCTAAGTGGTACATCGTCTGGACCTCCACCAACTCAATTACAAGAAGACACCAAAAATGAAACATAAATTGAGCATAAGCCAAAAGAATGAAATAGCTTCATCTTTAACCCAAGTAGAATAACAAGGATCACCAGTGGAAAATGTTCACATAATGGCATTAGACCTTGGGGAGACAATTGAAGATGTTCTAAAAATGTTATCCAATGCCTATGGATCTAATGAGGAAGAGGCATAAATGGAATAATCAAAAGAAGAAAAAGAGAAATAAATATGGGATCTAGTTCTTATGTATCCCCCTAAAATAAAGGCTGAGCTAGTAATGGTACTAGTAAAAACCAAGAATCCCAAGGTGACCTTCACTCATCCTTTGAGTGAAGTCAATGTCTTTAGTGAAGAAAACTTGATTCATGATCCAACCATTTTATAATGGTTCATCTATGGAAAATTGTAGAAAATACCTACTATATACCATCCTTTGGTAATGGTGCAATCAATCAACATCCATGTGCATGAAGAGACAGATCCATGGATAGTTGCATTGCAAAAGGGATAAGAGAAAAGGATGACTACTCAAGTATCTTAAAATGGAGCATAGATGGAGACCCTAGCTCCAAAGGTGATAAAATATTTAGTTGGTGTCAAATTTGACATAACAACTACCAGTTTGTAGATGGTAACCAAGAAGAAATCCATGCTTGGTAGAGAGTTCACTTTCCAAAAGTGGAACCTTTTATTGGTTTGACTCTAGTGGTAGGACCAAATCCTGGTGAGGACCCAATATTTGAAGAAAAGTTCCTTGAATTGGCCTAGGAAAAATTAGAGCATTTAAAAATAGTGATCAAGGGCATCATACAAAAAATAAGAATTTGAAAGGAAAATATATCCTAACAATCCTAGAGGATAAGTTCTAATAATTTGAAGACACCATGGCTGATTTGTTTAATTTTTTAAAGTCAATCAAGACCAAGAAAGATGTAGTGAGTAAATAAAGTAAAATTGCTATAGGCAAATTTGGCCAATGGTAAGATTTAAGCTACCAAGTGAAGGATTTGATCAAGTTCTTAACCAAGAATTAAATCCTTGAGTTCAGAATAGTTAGCCTATCCCACCTTAATATGGATATGGCTATATTGGTTTATAAGATCAAAGCCATGAACAACTGGTCCAAACAAATGGAGGACATTTTTAAAGATCTCAAACAATAAGAAGATAAAATGTTTCACATATTAGATAGCTTGATCAAAAATCCTACCACATTTAGTCCCTTGGGTCTGATAAGTGATGAGGAGTTCAAGCATATAAATACTCAATACATTTAGGAAGTAATAAATCAAGGACAAGGGGGATAGGGGTTGGTAACAAGAAGATGATGGGCTTACTTTTGTCATATGAAGAAAATATATGAGATTTCAAAAACATCAAACAATCCTTAGAAAGAGTTAAGGATCTCAAGAACCTAGAGGAACAAGAAAAGGAACACTTGATGAGGCTTATTGCTAACCTCTAACTTATCAATGAGCAACATTATAGAATGAAGATCCTACATGGAAGGAAAATGAATACATCAACATAAGAGTCTCAAAGTTAGTTTTATTAGGAATATTGTTTTTACAATTAAGCTTGTAGATTTTTTGAAAGCAAAATATTCTTTTGTAAAGGCATGTGCAACCTGTAAAGCACATTGCCTATAGGTTAGTCATTTTATAATGTCTAAAAGGTTCTCAAAATATTATAAAAGGGAAGTTGTCCTTAATATTTGACATGAATAACTAACATACCTCATGAGTTATGTATATAAAGAGGTATTACCCATTGTAAAAGGGGGGAGAGTTTTTTTATCCAAAAACTATTTTATAAATTTTGAGAAAATTAATACACAACAAGGAGTTCTACAAAGTTTGTCCACATTTGCTTGTGTGAATTGCTGTTATGGTTTCTCTCTAATTTATCTAGTCTAAATATTAAATTTTAATTGTTCTTGTGAATTTTGGATATGCATCTTTAAGTATAGAGGTGATAATTTATGCTAATGCTAGATTAGTTGAAAGTTCTAAGGTTTACTTCAATTTATTTACCTTTCTGGCATGTGTTCTAATGTTGTTTACATGCATGTGTGAATCTTTAAAGTGAACCTGGTCCTTATTTTCACTATTTTATACTATCCTTAGATGTTTGCCTAATGCGTGATAGGATTTGATATTATGCTACTTCATGTCATATATTGTTTAAATGCATGTTTAGATGAAACTTGAAATTTGTCATAATTTTTAGGTTAAAGATTAGAAACATATTTCTTCTCTTCCTTACCCTTCCTTTGTCTCCTTTTTACCAATTCACCTTAGATTAACTTAATTATCAATATTCATCCTAGTTTACCTTTGATGTACGTTATGAGCATAATTCACTTTAAATAACATAGATCACTTTCAAAATAAAAGATCAACTATTAGGCCATGGTGGTTCCCAACCACCAACTAATATAAATTTTTGAAATAGTCCATTTGTTTTACCTCTATTCAACCAAAGATAACATGATTATAATAACCTACAACTCATGCATTGAATTATATAGATTTAGAAATGAGTAGTGTTTCTTAAACAATAATAACCACCTATGATACACTTTCAAGCATCAATAGGGATACATGTTATACTAAAACTATAAGGAAGGCCTTGGTTATATCATTACAAATTTTTAACATCTTTACTAATTTTTGTGAATTATGTTCAAAGGTTGATGCATTATTTGCATATTTGTCTTTCTTTTTACATATTTGTGTAAAGATCATTGATCTTAATAGTTTTAGACCACCCTTTATGATTATTTAAACAAAGATAGATGTTCTCTGAGTATCCATGAGTAATTATGGTAAAGATAACTTGAGATCTAGGGATATGACAAGTTTGAGGGTTCAAATCTTTCAAGATAGAATTGTAATGATAAGGACTAGGTCATGTTTAGAGGCAAGGGTTCCCCTTCTTTCATTATAATTTCATAGGATAACTAGGTGAGACAAAGGTAAGCATAAATTTTCAAAGTCTCAACCAACTACACCAATTTAGGGTACTCTTGTGTTCGATCCCTATCAAGGTATGGCTTGGCTAGGTGGTTCTACAATCTATGTGCCAGGTGTGGTACATGATCTCCCTCATAATCTTGAAAATTATTTGGCCATTTTTAGTCCTAATGGTGTCATAACTGCTAAATAACACATTAAAATTTTCAAATCTACTTTAAGAATTTTGAATGTTATTCAAGAAGATGTAGCATACAGACTATTTCAATTTACTTTCAAATATGTTGCATACGAATGGTTACTAAACCTTCCCAAAAACTACATATCTAGTTGAAATGATTTTAATAGAATCTTTATTGATCAGTTTGGTAAAATCATCTATCCTTGCATTATGTATCAGTAGTTTACCATAGTTAAAAGAGATTTAAATGAGCACATAAAAGCATTTAATGCTAGATTCTAAAATATGTTCATTACAACCATATCTCCTTATAAACATAATGAGGTTTTAGCCTTAGAGATTTACAAGGATGCCTTGGATCATGTGACTTTTATGTTTCTTAAAATATTTTCTCGAGTCATTAATACACTAGCCATAGATTATGCTAAAGTTGTGATCATTAATGATCAGATGCAACCCCAAGGCCAAATGGCTTACAATATTCCCAACATTAATTAAAATTTTCCTATTCTAAATGTCATTTCCAATTCCAATCAAAATATGAATACCTTGAATCAAATTTTAATTCTAAACTAATTAACTTTAAGTTATGTACATCCTGGCCAAAACCTAGGATTCTTGAACAAATCTAGTAGTAGATCTCATCCACAAGACTAGAGAGATTTGATGCCTACAACCAGTAGCAATATTCAAGTTAATAATTTTGAGGCACCTAAGAATGAGAACAACTCTATCTTAAATATGGTTCAAAATTTGAGTACTGATTTTCTTAAATTACAAAATCAAGTTCGTAATACTAGGGAAAGCACTAATAGGAACTTCTCTTTCCAAAGGTTAAATAGGAATTCAAATAGGTTTCAAAATAAAAACAATAATAGCCACAATAATGATTCATTTGCTAATAAGAATGTGCTAGATATAAATCTTAGTTATGTAGCTTTGCTTGATTATTGTAGAGTTCATTTTACTTTAAAACATTATGAATTAGATTATCTAGAATTCTTTAATGCTTTTAAAGATTTTCAATAAGAGTTGGATACTTTTGAAGTTGTACATAATAAAGACAATGGCGTAGGTACCTCAAGTTATTCAAGGTCATCCAAATCTTTTGATTTAACTCTCATGGTGGAAACATTTTAGTTCTCATTTCAAGAAGAGAATGATCCTAAAGATATCCCTAAGTAGATTCATGATGTTCAACAATATCTAAAGAAGACCTATCCTTTGAGAAATAGGGAACATAAAAAACCTTTGACTACCTCAACTCCATAAAATAATTTTGACACTCCTCTTGATACCATGTTAGACAAAAATTCAGAGCCTCCTAAGGGAAGTACTTCTAAAAATGGTACTAATACATTTAATTCTTCTAATAGAATTGGATATAATATAGTGGAGGATATGAAAATGATCAAATCTAGCATTACTTTGCATGAGTTGACTCATATTATAAAACAAAGATATTTCTTAATGTAATATTTGTCTAAGAATCTTAGCAAACAACAAAAGTATACACATTATAACATTGTAATACATAATGGTTTGACTCCCATTAAATCTGATAGTGTTATGACTCAATTAGATAAATCAAGGGTCAAAGTAATTGGTGAATTATTAAATGTCTAGATGCATATTAATTCTAAACCAAGGATCTAATAGTTCATTAACATCCAAGTGGTGGATATTCTTGATGCATATGAAATGTTACTAAGTAGAGATCAGACCAAATCTTTTAATGGTTACATGTCTATTGACTATTTACGCATGTGATTGCCCTAGAAAGGAGTTCCAAATCATATCAAGATAGAGAGGGAACCCAAGATGAGACATATGGTCACTGATTAGAATGAAACCAATGAGAGGGTCAACATGGTTAACTTAGATCTATGTGTTTACAATATTTACACCAAAAAGATATGTAACTACAAATATTCTCATGCAATGCCTAGATTATGGAAGTTGTATTTTGATAGTGCTAGATGTAAAGTAGGGTCTAGAGTAGGAGTGGTATTAATCAATCCCATTGGGAAAGAATACAATGCCTCTACAAACTTTTGTTCCCATGCACCAATAATCATGTAGAGTATGAAGAACTTATTCTTGGATTACAATTTACAATAAAACATGATGTCAAGGAACTATTAGTTTTGGGTGATTTAGAACTAGTAGCTAATAAGGTTAAAATTAAATATCAATGTAAATTGTCTTATATCAAGAAGTATAAATTTAGAATATGGGACTTAATTCAATGTTTTAATGATTTTAATTTCATGTCAGCCCTAGGCAAGAGAAATAGGCTACTAATGAACTTGCTTCATCTACAACCAACCTTATGCCTAATCAAAGTTCCAATTTATAAAATCTTATGACTGAATGAGTTCCATGTCCCTTAGTGTCAGATAATGTCTACCACTTATAAGTATTTAGTGATGATCAATAGATCATAAACTTCATGACTAACATAGGGTTATTTGAGTCCCACATCATTGATGAGTTCAACAAAAGTTCCCTTTATGATGACAAAGTTGAAGGTGAGCTTGATGATAAGGTCATCTAGTTGAATGACAATAAGATCCCCAAATGAATGATAGACTTAGAGAGACCATTTGATTTACATAGACTAGATAAGGTTATCAATATTCCCAAAGTAGATGGGAATGACTACAATGCAATTGACCTAGGTTCCCAATGTCAACCTCAACTAATAAAAATTGGTACATATTGCACAATCATTGAAACCAAGAAAGCCAAAGATTTGTTGACCAAGTATAAGGATGTGATAGCATGGTCCAATTATGACTAAATATCTTTAATCGTAAGGTCATAACTCACACTATATCTCTAAAAGAAGCCTAAAAACCTTTTAGGTAGAAACAAAGACTGATCAACCCTATCCTAGAGCCATTAATATACAAAGAAGTCAAGTTTTTAGATTCAAATATAGTCATTCTCATTAGACACTCAAATTTGGTAGCTAACTTAGTACCCATCAAGAATGAAAATGGTAGAAATAGATTGTGCATTAACTTTATAAATATGAATAGATCATCTGAGAAGGATAATTACCCCTACCTTATCTTGACCAAGTAATCCAAGTTATATCTAGTTCTGCTATAATGTCTTTTTTTTATGCATATTCAAGGTATAATTAGGTGCTAAGGAACAAGAAATAAAAGATGAAGACTACATTTACTACCAAGTGGGACACTTTTACCTACAAAAGAATGCCCTTTGGATTAATCAATGTAGGTGTAACCTTTAAATGATTAATAGATCATGCATTTTAAGGCCTCATAGGTAGGTGCATTATTATATACTATCGAAGGATTTGCCAAGGTCTGAAAAATGAGGATGCATGATTTGTGGTTGCATGGGATGAAGCAAGTGAATACCACAAAATGATAAAGTAAATGAAATCAAACAAGAGACAATTGCATAGACAATTTGGAGAAAATCCAATATTCCATTAACATGAGATGGCCATAATGAAGAATACATATAAGAGAGATAGTAAGTAACTCCTCCACAAATGGTGGTCAAAACACCCAAAGAATAGACTATAACTCCTCCATGAAAGGTGGTGACAAGGTGCTAATAATAGAGAAGTAACTCCCATACCTAGAATAGCCAATCAAAGGAGTTACTCATGACATTCTTTTGACACCTATGGCACATCTATGACACACATCTCCACATAAGCTAGCCTATCTCAAGAATGTAGGAAAACTCCATGTATGCACAAATATATAATTTTCCTAACTAAATAATAGGGAAAAATAAAAACCTACACTAATACCCCCCCATAAGCATAGCTTAGGTGGGTAGTGTGGAAATATAAAATGGGTCCCAACAACTAGGCCTAATGAGGTACCCATGTACAAAAGCAATCTCCCATAAGATATAGAAAGGAGAAAACTCGTAGGAAAAAACTCCCCCCCCCCCAAAAGAGAGACATAAATGAATGAGAAGGCTAGAAGACCCCCCTAAATATGATGATTCTATAGATGTAGACCACACCATAAGAAGAGATCATAGATGAATGAACTTGCTCTCAGTGAAATGTTTGGTGAAAATGTCTACAACCTGCTCTAAAGACAGGCAAAATATCAAGTCAATGACCTGACTATGAATAAGCTCCTGAATGAAATGCATGTGAATATCTATGTGCTTGGTCTGCTAGTGTTGAATCAAATTCCTACAAATCTAAATGGTACTCTAGTTGTCATAATAAATGATGGTGGATTGCTTGATAAGAATGCTAAACTCAAAAAGTATCCCCTGAAGCCAAGTAGCCTCAATAGCTGCATTAATAGCTCCCCTGTACTTTGCCTCTATGGATGATATAGAAATAGCATTTTGCTTCTTGCTAGACCAACTGATAGGACTAGAACCTAGAGAGAAACTATAACCAGAAGTGGACTTACGAGTCTATGAATCACCAGCCCAGTTTGAATCTATATACCCAACCAAGTCAGCCTCTATGCCAAATCTATAATGAATCTATATTTGGCATTTAATGAATCTATAATTAATCTATAATGTTTTAAGTGTTGTAGGGAGAGGGTTAGTTGAAATGGAAGGATGAACATTCAATAATGTTTTAAGTGTTCCTTCTCTTTCAACCAATCTCCTATCAGTGTACCAAATCACTCACATTGGTTGGGGCATGAGAGTTGAGTTTTCACCAAATTCAGTGGCTATCAGGGAGTTACATAGTGATACTATAGTGGCAATGGGTAGGGTAGATAACCAAGCAAAGTTATACACCTTCTCACATTTTGCACCAAATTCTTCTCCAATAGCATTCCTAACTCATTCAGATGAAGATATAAAATTATGGCATGAGCGGTTTGGCCACCTTAACTACCACTATCTTGAACAACTTTACAAAAATGACATGGTCATTGGCTTGCCTCATGTCCAATTCTCAAAAGGACTTTGCAAGGGGTGCTTCCTTGGGAAGCATCCCAAAGCAAAATTTGACAAAGGCAAAGCTTGGAGGGCTTCACAACCTTTGGAGTTAGTCCACAGTGATGTATCGGGACCCTTTCCCAAACCATCTTTCACAAGGGCCAAGTACATCCTCACTTTAATTGATAATTTCTCTAGGTAAACTTGATATATTTTCTCAAACAAAAGTTTGAAGTGTTTGAAAAATTTCTAGACTTCAAGGCTCTTGTTCAGAAATAGAGTGAAAAATCCATCAAGTTTCTTCGAACTGATAATGGAGGGAAGTATGTCAGCAACAAGTTTGAGCAATTTTTCACCACAGAGGGGATTGATTTGTAGTGCATAGTCACTTACAGTCCTTCACAAAATGGGGTTGCAGAACACAAAAATAGGTTCTATAAAGAGATGGGTAGTTGTGTGATTCACTCCAAATCCTTAGCACCATAGTACTGGGTTGAAGCCATTAATTGTGCTTTCTACATTCAAAATAGGGTTCTTCATAAAGCTTTGAAAGGGATAACACCCTTCAAAGCTTGGCATAAAAGGAAACCTAATGTTGAGCACCTTAGGGTTTTTAGATCCCCAGACATGGCTTTCATACAGAATAAGAAACATAAAGCTATGGAATGTCAGTCCAAGCCTTGAATCTTTGTAGGATATTTAGATGGTGTTAAGGGGTATCACCTTCTATATTTGACCACTCATGAGTTGTTCATTGAGAGAAGTGTCCACTTTCAGGAGAGTCCTAGAGACTCAACACTTGGCACTTCTTTTCCCTCATCAAATCTACTTCATGATGATTCCTTAGATTTAGATTAGCCACAACAGGTTCCTGAGCTAGAAACATCTTCTTCTTCTTCTTTGAGATTAGATAGTGAGGATAGTGATGCATAGTAATCTACCTCTAGTCAATCGAAGGATGAGGAGTTAGCACCTGACTCACCCACTTTTGGGCCACTTTGGGCCAGATAGACTCTTGAGAGTGTTGGCACTTAGGTAGGAGATCTTGTAGATGATAGATGAACTAGGGGGGATTTTCAGAGAGATCCACATGTCTTCTTTGCTTTAGTTTCAGATCCACAAAATTTTTGAGAGGCATCGAGGGTACCTGAGTGGGATAGTGCTATGGAGGAAGAATATTCTTCCTTAATCAAAAATCACACTTGGGATTTGACTTCACTTCCTAAGGGAAGGAAGATGGTTTGATGTAGGTGGATATATCAAACCAAGTTTGCAGTAGATGGGTCAGTTGATAAATACAAGGTGTGACTAGTCGCCAAGGGTTTCTCATAGGTGGTAGGCATTGACTACTCAGAGACCTTTGCACTCATTGAAAAAATGACTTCTATCCAACTCACCTTAGCTATTGCCACAACACATGTTTGGGATGTGCACCAGATGGATGTGAAGAGTGCCTTTCTTCACAGAGACCTAGAGGAGGAGATCTACATGGAGAAACTGCCAAGATTTGTTCAGGATTCTTCCTTAGTATGTAGACTTAGGAAATCTATCTATGGCCTCAAACAGGCCCCTTGGGCATGGTATGCCAAGATGGATTACTTCCTTCTCACAATGGGTTTCACTAGGTTCCATTCTAATCCTAATGTCTAGTGGTAGGATGACTTGCTCTTGATTCTAGTTCTTTATGTTGATGACCTCTTGATCACTAGGAGTTCTTCATCAACTATTACATTGGTGAAGGCATCTCTCCAAGATAGATTTGACATGATAGACTTGGGTTTTTTGCACTACTTCCTTAGCATCGAGATCTCATAGTTAGATACATGAATTTCTCTTGCATGACCTAAGTATGCTCTTGATTTATTGTCTCAATTTCACATGGCTAATTATAAGACATCTCTGAATCCCTTTCTATCAGGAGTCAAGCTTGAGGTTGACTATTATTCACCATTGGTTGATGCCACTCGATATTGACAACTTGTTGGTAGTCTCATCTACTTGACTCACACTAGGCCCGACATATCATATATAGTGGGACTTGTCTCTATATTTATGTAGGAACCTCATGAGCTACATTGGAATTTAGCTAAGACGATCTTGCATTACATATAGGATTCACATAGATACTTTAATACATTATTGAATGTTCTTCCTTCCATTTCAACTGACCCTCTCCTTGCAACAAAAAATGATGTGTCATCACCCAAACTAATTGAAGTCATGCTACAAGGCTCTAAAGATGAAAACTTAACTAAGGATAAGCCCATGTGGTGAGAATCACTCGAGTCAATGACCCATGAAGACGTAGAAGCTATTGTAGCTACAAGGGCCTTGCCCTTTTCTTTCTCCTTACCCTTGCCTTTTGCCTTAGTGGAATCTTGGGTAGATGAACTCTGCTTGATGGACTCAAGAACACCTATGTTGTGCTTCCCTAGAAGATGAGTTAGGTGATCTATTTGTTTCTTCATGCATTTGTGTTCATCATGCCATGTCTTCTTAAAATAGGCACACTTAACCTTCTTCTTCTTAGGTTTAACATTGGAGGAGGAATACTCAGTGTTGTTTTTGGTAGGATTATTGTTTTCTTTCTTCTTCTCCTGGTCCTTGTTCTTTTTCTTCTTCTCCTTTGTTGAAGTCTTATCCTTACCATTTCTAGCTATCAAATATTGGGGTTGATTAGAATTCATTGTGCCCATTTTAATTAGCTTATCTTGCTCCCTAGTCAAGTTGGCAATGAATGAATCCAAAGAAGGTATTTTCCATGTAGTGCCAAGAACACTTTCTGTGGCATGAAAAGTGGAGACAAAGATGGAATAGCTTAGACCTAACTTTATGAGAATATAAAGGATGAGTTGATCATCTTTCTTCTCTATCTTGCATTCTTTCAATTCCAATCTAAGGTCCTTAAACTTAGTGAAGAAATCTTGTAGGGTGTCAAAGTTGCTAGGACTTAGACTTATGAGTTCATTTTTGAGCTCATGACCTCTCATCTCATCAAGCTTCCAAAATAAGGTTTCTAGGGTGTCCCATATGTCTTTGGGAGTCTTGGAGGTTTCTAAATGGAAGAAAAGTTTTGGAGACATGGACAAGCTCAATAATCCATAGTCTTCATCAATACGGTTGTACCACTTGACCTTTTCAACATCAGTGCTGGGTTCTACTTCAGTACCCATGGTGATCCTATAAAAACCCTTTACTTCTAAGAATGATTGACATTTTAACCTTCCATTCATGATAGTTGAAGGGTGTTAGGAGTTTAAGTTGAAAATAATCCATTTTAAGCTAAATTTAGGTGAAGTGTTGATTGCAAGTTGTGAAATTATGCAGAAAGGAGAATGAAAGCAAAGATTGCAAGTGTTGAAAAGCAATCACACACCCAAAAAATGTTGAGCCCCCCCCCCAAATATGTAGGTGAATGCTCAAAAGACATCAAGATTAGTTGAGAATGCATCTTAGAGCAATAAGTGTAAGACTTTAGGCAAATAGGACATCAGACTCAGTTGAAAATGCGTCCCAAGAGACCCAAATTTTAGGCACTTTATAAACTAGTGAATTTTTAAAAAATAACAAGCCTACACTATGGATAATTTAAATACAAACACTTTTTCAAAAAATAGCACCCAAATTTGAGCTACCATTTGCAAGATATTAAAGATTCAATTTCCCATAAACTAGTGTTTTTGCAAAAAAACAACACTAAAACAAAAAAATGCCTATTTTGAGAGAGAAAATGGCCTTCCAACCACTCATTGGACTTAGCACAGAGCAAGGAATCTAAAGGAGGTATTTTTGAGGGGTAATTGGCCTCCTGCCAACCTAGGCCTCACCCTTCATCTTCGACAATCGAATATACAAGCTTTAAAAAAACTCAAACATTGCTCTTTTTAAAAATATTTCAAATGACTTTGATTTTCAGCATACTAAATGATGTTGTAGAAATTTTTTAAAGTCATTAATAACTAAAAATATAAAAAAGGAAAATACCAATAGAGATGGAGGCTGGGCATGGTCCCACCAAGAAGAAAAAAACCAAAAAAGATGCCAATGCCAAATTTCCAACTACAGTCTAGAAAAAACACACTTTTCTAGCAAAAAAGATGATGCCAAGGTGGGTTAAAGAGTCCTGAGGTTGATTAGAATGAGAAGATTTGATGCAAGGAGTAGAAATGTGATGCCAACCTACAAGGAAAGGATGTTTTGCTGCTGATGGAAGTGCCAAGCTGCTAGAGAAAATGCCAGGTGGTTAGAAAATGATGCCAAGTACAACTGATCAGATCTTAATGAAAGAGAGAAGTAGAAACATCAACGACTACCTTTACTAGACAATGCCAAAGTAGCATAAACTAATGCCTAGTTTAGAGCTATAAAAAAAAATGGTGCCACTTCTCCAACAGCTACGCCTTAGATCATAAATGCCATTATCTCCCAAATATTTTCAAATTTCACAAAAAAATGCCTTAACAAAGCTCTAGATTTTAATGAAATCAATAGCAAAATAGACAACTAATTATTGGGGTGGCTCTGATACCATATTAGAGGATTCACCAAGGTCTGAATAATGAAGATGCACAAGTCATGGTTACATGGGATGAAGCAAGTGAATACCACAAAATGCTAAAGTAAATGAAATAAAACAAGAGACAATTACATAGACAATTTTGAGAAAAGCCAATATTCCTTTAACATGAGATGGCCATAATGAAGAATACATATATGAGAGGTAGTAAGTAACTCCTCCACAAATGGTGGTCAAAGCACCCCAAGAATAGACTGTAACTCCTCCATGAAAGGTGGTGACAAGGTGCTAAGAATAGAGAAGTAACTCCCATACCCATAATAGCTAGTCCAAGGAGTTACTTATGACATTCTTATGACACCTATGACACATCTATGACACACATCTCCACATAAGCTAACCTATCCCACGAATGTAGGAAAACTCCATGTTTGCACAAATATATAATTTCCCTAATTAAATAATAGGGAAAATTAAAAACCTACACTAATATATACATGGATGATCTTACTAACTTTTATAAAAATAGGGATGACCATATCATGCACTTGCAATAGGTATTTGAAAGATGTAGAAGGTATGGAATTTCTCTCAACCCAAAGAAGAGAATTTTTATGTAACTAAGGTAAAATTATTAGGATATGTTATAACTAAGGAGGGGAATTCTATATACATAGATAGAGTAAATACAATATCAAAGATAGATGCCCCTACTAGTAAGAAATAACTAAAGTCTTTCTTTGGTAAAATCAACTTTATCAGAAAGTTCATTTCTGGTTTTGCAAAGATTTTGAACCCATTGAATGACATGTTGAAGAAAGATGTCAAGATAACATGGAATGAAGAGACCAAGAAAGCTTTCAAAGATATCAAATAAGTAATTAGACAAGCTCCCATACTGATAACTATAGATTTCACTAAAGATTTCTATCTTTATTATTTTGCCTCTAATCATACAATAATTATTATTCTAACTTAGAAGATAGATAAGTGTGACCACCCCATTGATATCATGATTACTAACCTTAAAAATGCTAAGTTGAACTATTATTTGATTGAAAAAAAAGCATTTTGTTTAGTCAATATAATGAAGAAATTTAGGAACTATATCGTTAGAAATAAAGTGCATGTAATTCTACCAGACCCTATGACTAAGCTAATGTTGAGTCAATGTGAACTTGTAGAAAGAAGAGGTAAGTCGATGTCTATCATTCAAGAATATGATCTAGAGACTAAGACTCCCAATTTGGTAAGATGCCAAATTTTAATTTAGTTAATTGCTAATGTTAATCCTAAATTGAGTGTTATGCAGGTTGATCAATAAAGTGTTCAACCCAATGATTGGTATGATCTTATTGTTTATTTTCTAATAAATAGATATTATCTTATAGTGTTAACTAGAGATCAAAAGAGATATTTGAGGTTCAAGGTATCACACTTCCTGATCAAAGATAGGGTGTTGTATAGGAAGAACTTTGAAGACATTTATCTAAGGTGTGTGTCCAAGGAAGAAGTAGTTGAGATTTTGAGCACCTTTCATGAAAAAATTGGAATTAGCCATCCATCTGGAAGTAATACATCACACAATATCCTTATATCTAGTTATTACTAGCCTACTATCTTTAAGGATGCTCACAAGCATGTGAGGGAGTGTCATTCCTGTCAAATCTTCAACACTAAAGAGCCTAAGGTTGCCATGTCATTGAAACTAGTCATCATTAATAAGCCTTTTGCACAATGGGGATTAGATTTTATCAGGGTCATCAACCCCAATTCATTATATGGTCAAAATTATGTTCTAACTGCTACTCACTATTGTACAAGATGAACTAAAGTAGTGTCAACCAAATAGTGTAGGACTAAAGAAGTGATGAAATTATTAGAAGAAAAGATATGCACAAGGTTTGGGACACCATTATCTTTAGTCTATGATAATGGATCTTATTTTGTATCCATTGAGACGATTGAGTGGGCATATGACAACAACATTGTTTTCAAGTTCTCATCAAACCATTATCCTCAAGGTAGTGGAGTGTTTAAATCAACAAATAATAACTTGATGAAAGCCTTAAATAAATCTATAGATGATAAACTAGGAATATGGAATAAGCTCTTTATGTATGCCCTTTGACTAGATAGAACAAGAGTTAAGCAAGCTCTCAAGGCATTACCATTCTAGTTAGTATATAGTTAAGAACTTATATTTCCCATAACACTCAAGTTATCAACCTACAAGTTTATGCAAGAGTACATGGAGAAGGATTAAGAATTTTCAAGTTTAAGTCTACTTGACATCATATAAATGGAATATGTAAGAGAGTAAGTTTTCACCAATTTTAGTAGACACCAAACCATATTTAATAGGTGGTTTGATAAACATTCAATGATAAAGGTGTTTAGACAAGGAAATGTGGTCCTTATTTAGGATAAATCCTCAGAACCAAAAGGAAAGCATGGGAAGTTCACACCTTTGTGGATTGATCCATATCAGATTACTAAGATCCTAAGTGATAACACCTTCAAACTAAAGAATTTATAAGGGGTAGAGTTTACATTACCTACCAATGGGAAATATCTGAAACATTAATTCTCTATTATCTTACCTGAAGGCTTCATGGAATTAACTATAAGACTAGTTAGAGTTAGTTTAGGTAGTGTAGACACCAAAAATCCACACACCATGATTTTGAATGTTAAAACACCCCTGGACCACCTTAGGACCTCCTTGGGACTAATCTGACCCATCGACCCCTCATTGAGACTAATTCATGGTCAATTTTTATAACTAACCTAACCTAAGATTTTACCTACTTTCTTACCTTCACCCTTGACTAATGATGATTAGGATGACCATCGATGGTCACCTTGACCATTGATGATCAAGGTGCACCTCCTTAACCACTAACATAAAATCCACCCACCTTACTTTTCTAAAAATAGTTTGTCTAAATCTACATGAAATTTATTACATTCATGATTTATAATTAGAAGGCCTAGTTAACATCTTGTTTCAACTCTCCTTCATTGTCTATAAGAAGAGAGGACTAGGGAAATGAAATCCATCTGCAATTGTTATCAAGATATTGTGCATCTAGAGTTCCTTTATTTTGCATGCCAATCATCATCAATAATCTTGTGATCTAGCCATCATGTCAGAGCACCAACTTACCATCATAGCTCTATTAAAGCACTAAGTATCATTACTCTAGCAAAATCATGTCAGAGTCCACAAATGAATTAACCACCTGATCAACCTTCTATAAGGTAGGACCTTTTTTTAGTATTCAATTACTTTATTTACTTTTACACTCAACCTAACACCAACCCATCTCCTAGAATCTAGCTTTGGGATCTTATCAATCATCCATTTACCAACGTAGACCTACACACAATAATTGATAATGGTTGTTTCAACCATTGATGGTCTTCCAACTTCCAATGCTTAACTTGACCATTGATGGTCACATCAACCACTGATGGTCACTATTGTGATAAATAACAACTAGTTATTTCCTCCTACCTACCCTTAGCCGAATCTAATTTTATGTGTTCCTATCTATTCATAGACCCCTACATAATTTTTTGAAGTAGACCTAAGCCATTTAATATTAGTATTAACTTTCTTATTTCTATATTAGTCATTTCTAGTATATTTGTTTCGAAAGCATTTCTTGTGTTCATAATTATTACCTTTTAATTATTGATGCAAGTACTTTCTATTCTATTAATAAACTTAAGTATTTAAAATGTGTGGATTGATATCCCCTAAGGAAGCTCTTGCTTCTGAGATCTAGTCTATCTAACCAACCATTTGATTTAGTAATGTCTTATTTATATGTCATCCTCCCAATCCAAAGAGAAGTTATCCATAATCTTTTGATTCAACATGTGCATATTCAAATAGGTTTTTCAACCATACCCGTATTTAGTTTATTATCCTTCCTTTCTAAAATATAAGAAAAAATTCACTGAAACATTCTGACACATCTAGTGGGACATTGAGTATTTACTTTGGGTTTATTTTCTTAGCATTTGTATGTTTTTCTTTCTATCTATGCTCAATAATGAAACTAATTTTTTTTTTGGGTTTAAAATCAAGTGCATCTATTTCTTGATTCTAATTTTAGCTCACTTTTAATCAAAGTAATTTAATTGTATCCTAGAATCACTTTCTTTACACATACTAAACCAAACCACCTTCATCAATTAAACATCAAACAAGATTTAGACAAGTCCCAACTAGGATTTCATCACCTAGAATTCACCTTACCCTTTCCCAATGATCTTACTTTGAGGTCATTACCAAGGGGAGAACCAACTCAATCTAATTGAGTATAAACTCTAGAAATGAGTATATATTGGCTAAAAACCTGACACCCTTATCATTGTAGTGTGTGAAGTGAGGGGATAAAACCTAATTCAAAACCATGTATTGATTCCCAATATAGATCCTTTTGATCACCTAAATTACCCAAAACCAACCATATATTACTTTTATAGTACCTAATCTACAAGCCAAATTTTTTCACACATTCTCATAACATATGGCATAAGCCATAAGTAAGATTAAAATTAACCATAGAATTTTAACATACTCTAGTGTGTATTGGATTTCCTTAATCATTTTCTTGCTTTCTCTCTTGTTGATTTGTAATATTCTTTGTGTTTTCCTCTTATCCTACTTGCATGGTTATTACTCATCAACAACAAAGATACTTAATAAGTTAGGATGCCTCTATATATTATCTAGTCTCCTCTACCTCTTCATTTATGGAGTATATCCTAGATGTTGAGAGTTCTCCTCATCCTTATGATGCTTCTAGTCTACCTTGAATAGTCTCCCAAGGTGACCTAGACTTTGTTGCCTTTGTTGGGTGAATATTTTGTCACCAGCTAACTGATGGACAAATAGGTTACATCAACCACAACATAAGGAGATTTATACAGCAAAATGGGTGTGGTGACCATAGCCAGATTGAGATAAATCTCTCTTCTTAGCAAGGGGAGGTTCCTTATAATTTATTATAGACTATAATATATATATATATATATATATAAACTAAAAATACACACAGGAGTGAAATCATACCATCCATCTCTCTTTTTTTAGAGATGATGTTCACAAAATAGAGGAGAATTCTAGTGTAATTACAGAAAGGCACTTATCTTCTTTTAGAAGTGATATTCGGCTAACAATAGGATTCTTCCTGGGTAGTAATAGAAACCACAAGAAACCAATGAAAGCACAAAGTATTTCATTATCTCTTCTACTGATTAGCACAAAGAACACTGTAGGATTAAGCACAGATCAAAGTCTAGACCTAAAACTACAACATAGTAAGGATTATGAAGGATAAAGAGAGCTCAAAGTCTCTCTAATATCCTTTACACAAAATACAGACTAAAGGCAATTAAACTAGCACAAAGTCTCCCATAGTCAGCTTCAGGACATCTTCCAGCTTAATTCCACTTATTCTGCTTGTTTGATTAAATTGAAAAGACTGTATTTAGGAAACAGACATAAGAACAATTTCCTAGATGACACAAGCTTATTCCAACATAAAGTTTGAAAGGTCACTTGGTTTCTCATTCATTTAACAAAATATGATTAACAATCTGAGCTCAAAGTCTCAAGATTGCCTTTCAATTTGGGTAGAGCTTTGCTTTTGATAATAAAGAGATTCCCCCTTATACAAAAATGAGAGATTATAATATATAGCATTACAAGAAAGACTTGGGTGTTTATTTTCTTGAAATTGACCCATGTTAAATTAAATGCATTGAATATCTATGAAATGGCCATGATAGAATAGGTCCTTAGCCTTGACTTTGGCATTCTGAATCATCTCAAATGTCTCCTCCTAAGCATGGGTTGTTTGGTCTTCTTTATGATGCTTACACATCTGTCTATTCACCTTTACTTAATGCAAAAAAATAGGTTGCATCATTGAATGTTCGCTCTCTCTAATGTCCATTTGATGGACTGTTCCACCTACTAGAAATAACTCTCCTATAGATATTTTTGGATTTCCTATATTTATTCTCTCTTTCCTTACCACATTTTGTCTTTCCTTGGGGATCTGAGCTCTCAAGGCTATATTCTCACTTTCTACTGCTCTTTTAATTCCTTTTTGGGCTGGTCACTGAGCTTGTTCTCAGGTCTTTTAAAAATTAATGGCTATTCCATTACCCTAAATTTGACATCCATGGGGATGTCATTAGTCACCTTGAACCACTTTAAACCTTGAACTCTTTTGGTTTAAAGGTTTAATGGTTTAATGGTTCATTGATTCAATGTATTGTAAAGAGCCGCATTCACTCTCTTTTTCTTTTTCAATTGAACCATTTCTTCAAACTTCTTTTTGGAATCTTTCACTTATTCCATTCACTTGAAGCTTTTGCTCAAACTTTGAACTCTTTAAACCCTTTAAACCTTTGAACTTTTTGAACCATTTTAGTTCAAGGTTCAATGGTTTAATGGTTCATTCTCTTTTTTTGAATCCTTTAAAGCTTCAAACTTTCTAGATCCTTTCCTTTTTTTTAATTCCTTTGAAGTCTTTAAACTCGTTGAACCTTTGAACCTTTTGAACCATTTCAGTTCAAGGTTTAACAGCTCAATGGTTCAATCTTCATTCTTCGAAGCCTTTTATTCTCTAAGTCTTTTGAACTTTTTTGAACCTATTGAACCTTTGAACTTTTAAACTTTTAGAAGTTCAAGGTTCAATGGTTCAATGTTAACTCCTCAAAGCCTTATTTTCTTTAAGTCCACTGAAGTCATTGAACCTTTGAACTTGTTGAACCTTTAAACCTTGTAGAGGCAGGGTTAAATGGTTCAATGGTTAAAAGTGGCTCATTCTATTTGTTTAAAGCCCATTATTAAGTCTTTTGATTGAACCTGGGTGTTGAACCATCCTCAAAACACTAAGGAAAAGCCTTAAGTGTTTTGAACTTCTTTTGAAGAAAGCCCACCTGTTGAACCTGTGGCTTATTTGGCTAAAAAAGGCTTGAATATTTAAAAAACTTAAATGATCAGAATATTTTTGAGAAAGAAAAGAGAGAGTTTTGGTTTGCAAGACCAAACTGATTGGTATTGTTATCCACAAAAGCAAGTGACAGATTTTGGAAATAATAACTGGCTCCAGTTAGGGAACTCCCATTGATTGAAATTTTGAAACAATTGAAGGGAGTAGAAAATACAATCTCAGTGCCTTCATCTATGCCATTGGGCTATAGAGTCATGCTTACCCAACAAGAAAGGTACCAAAAACTAACAGTACCAAAAACAAATGAAAAACACAAAACAAAGAAAGACTATACAAATGTATATATGTACAACTAGACTTATTTGATACTTCAAGGATTGAAGTGCTTTAGATGCTACCCATTGTACGGTAGAGTAAATGGTGTTCCATCTTGATATTTTAGAAAGAAACTATTTTCACCATTTAAATGATGAATGGAAAATGGGCCTCTCCATAAGGAATCAAATTTTACATGCATTTCATTTGGTTCTCTCCTCTTGTCCAACAACAAGACTTGATCTCCAATTTGAAAGTCACAGATCCTTACTTTTCGGTCAAAGAGTCTCTTTACTAGACTTTGATGCACAAAAATTTGGTCCGCCACCATATTTCATTGCTCATTTAGTTTAGTCAAGCACATGATCCTTTTGTCGATGGAATTTTCAAAAGTTAAATCTTCCACTGCCTTTGCTAGCTTTAATGCTGGTAATTCTAGGGTGATTGGTATCTCTGCATTGAGACCATATAAAATTTGAAATGGGGACATACCAATTACCCTCTTGGGAGTAATTTTGTCTACCCATAAAGCATCAAAAAATGTTTTATGCTAGGTTCTCTGATTGTCATCTACCAGCTTCTTGATAATGGTCACCAGGTTCTTGTTGCTTGATTCTGCTTGACCATTTCCTTATCGATAATAGTTAGAAGAGTGGGAGAGGATAATCCCATAATAGTAGTAGAACTGGGTAATATTATGAGAAGAGAAATAGGCTACATTATCTATTACAATCTTGGTTGGGACTCCAAACCTGAAAATGATTTTTTTCCTTGAAGAAATTACATACTACTTCTGAAGTCGCATGCTTGACTACAATGGCTTCCACTCGCTTGGTAAAGTAGTCTGTGGCTATAAGGACATAATCATGTCCATCACTTGAGGATATATTTAAAATTCCAATGAAATCAATTTCCCATTGTTGAAATGACTCTTCTATCACTACAGGCTTGAGAGGTAATGTAGCCAGCTTAGGTTTGCCAACGAACTGTTGACATAGCTCACATCTAAATACCCAAGCATATGAATATTGAAACAAAGTAGGCTAATAGTACCTAGCTCATAGAATCTTATGGGTAGTTATGGGTGCAAAAAAATGTCTTCCATAAGCCAAATTATGGAAAGACTCCAAAAGTTTGATCTACTGCACTTTATCCACATAACAAAGGAATACCCCATCAAGGTTCCTCTTATATAGACTATTATCCCACATGAAAAAATTGGAAGATTTCAACTTGGTAGTCTTCTTTTCTTTATGAGACATGTGAGAAGGACACTCACCATAGGTAAGGAAATGAACAATATTCAAATACCACTCATTTATAGTGGTGACAAAGAGAACTATTGGTGTGTCTTCAACTTCTATTTTTTATGCTCTATTTCTTCTAGTATGTTGTCAGTAATTAATCGGTAGAGGCCCCTTCCTTGTACAAGCTTTGTATGTTTAATAACAAGATCAAACACCTAGATTTTGGCAATCTAATTGACCCTTTTGGTCCCAAACTCCTATTGAGTTAGTATGGACTTGATTATTGTATCAGGGACCAGAGCAATGGTGTGTGAGTTCAAGATGTAAAAATGAAAGTGTTTTACCACCTTTACCAATCATAATCATGCTTATCCATGTTTGAATAATTCATCTCATGAGCTTCAAGAGGACAACTCATAAAGGATATGGGAGATTTCACACCTTCTTTATTCTGCTGAACCAAGATGGTTGAAAGTGTATATTCAGAACCATAGCTATACATCATGAAGTCTTTGGTATAATCAGGATAAAATTTAATTGGGGCATGGGTGATAGCTTCCTTTATGTCTTGAAATGCTGACTTGCCTTCTTTAGTCTAGCTAAAAGTGGCTTTACCTTTCATCGTATTGATAATGTGGTGAGTCTTCTCTACAAATTCAGGAATGAACCTTCGCAGAAAGTTCACCTTTCCAAAGAAAGAGTGGACTGTGGTCTTATAGGTAGGAAGAGCAAGCTCTTGGATAGATTTGACTCTTTATAGGTCGATATTTATGCCTTCTTGGGACACAATGTGACTAAAAAGTTTACCCTCTATAACCCCAAAAATTAACTTCTTGGGATTAAGAGAAATACCATTCTACCTACATCACTCAAACACTTGTTGTAGATGATGCACATGATCAGGCCGATGTTTAGAAAAGACTATCAAGTTATCACGGTATACCAGAACTTACCCATTTCATTTTTGAAAGCAAGACCTATTGCACTTTGGAAGGTGATGCTAGCATTGACCAAGCCAAAAGGTATACTATGATATGCAAACGTGCCCCAAGGTGTTATGAAGGCAGTCTTATATTGGTCTAATTCACCAAATTCCACTTAATTATATCCTAAAAATCCATCTAACATTGATAACATCTCAATACCAGTCATTGTCTGCAGTAGCTGATCCATGATGGGCAGGGGATAGTTGTCTTTTAAAGAGGACTGATTCAAATTTTTGAAATCAACACATAGGTGAATTTATCCATTCTTCTTTCTCACAAGGACTATGTTCAAAATCTAGGTGTAATGATGGATTAAGAAAATAATCTTTGCATTTAGCATTTTCTGTATCTCAGACAAAATTGTGCCTGATATCTTAGGGTTGTATTGCCTTTATTTCTGCTTGTGAGGCAACAACCCAATCTTGAGAGAAATTTCATGCTTAATTTATTCAGGTATAAGATATTTTAGATCATCATATGAATATGCCAAAACATCAATGTAATGGTGAAGTAGAGTGATAAATTTGAGTTTTTCATTAGGGGTACAATAATTCCCAATGTTGACCATTTTTGGATTGTCTTCTATACTCAAATTTATTTGATCAAAATCCTTGCAAGATTTTGAATCCATTTGTTATTCCTTGATAAACCTATAATGTTTGTCAAAAATATTCTCAATAGAAACTAATCTTTTTGGAATTTTATTCCCTTTGAGTTGAAGGAACTCTTCATTAGCTTTTGAATTTATTTTCAAAGCTAATTCCTGTAGTGGAGATTCACTACCTTTAAATTGAAGTTTTTTTAAAGCTATATCTTTGTTCCATAAAATCAATGATTTAGTTATCACCATTAAATACATTCCAATGGTCAACATTATTAGGTACACTTGGTTGAAAGATTAACTTGATAGTTTACCTATCTTCTTTGAAATCTAGGTGAGGGACTAAGAGAGTTACAAAAATAGCCAATGCATATGCATAACTATTGAATTCTATGGGCATGATCGAAATACTAAAAGCATCAAATCTTTCAATGCAGTCTCACACTAGATTGTGATAATGTCACAATCTCTTATTTTTAGTTTAATACAGGTTCCTCACCTGAAAAACTACTAGTTCAACATCCCTTGTGGCATGAAGAAGTCTGACACCTTTATCTTGAATAGCCTTTAATCCAAGTAGCAGTGATTCATACACAACAGTGTTGTTAGTGTTGTTGAACTACAACTTATATGCATATGGAAAAATATCTCCTTGAGGAGATATCAAAACAACTCCCACTCCAGAATTGGTAGAAAAGTTGTTGCCATCGAATTCTAGAATTTAAACATCATTAGAATCTGATCTTCTTTCAAATTTTTCTTCATCGGGAAGGGAAGATCCTTTTTCATGTGTACTACACCGTACCAATTCTTTTGATGTCTTATCTAAATTTTTTGGATTGTCACCTATGGAAATTTCATCTGCTGAAACAAAAATGTCTTCAGTAGTCAAAAAGTAATTACCCATACCTGAAGACTCAAACAAAATTTGAGCTTGAGGGTCTGATGCTTGGGTGAAAATGTACTTCAATTCCTTCTCAAGAAGCAACCTTTGCATGATGCCCTTGATAGGAATCTTCACCGTAGATAGGTTCATGCTCAATTCTCTACCAATGTCCTTACAAAAATTTCACCTAAGAAAAATGTCGTAGGAGGTTGGGACATCAGCCACCAGGACTATCATTTTGATTCTCTTATCTGGGAAGGTCACAAATGCAAATTGAGCATATTTGATTTGCCCTAGTAGAGGCACTTGTTTGTTTTCCATGGAAAAACATCTCCCAAAGGTCTTAGTCAGTATGAGACCAAGAAAGTCTGCCACCCTGGTAGGCATGACATTGTCATATGTGCCAAAATCTATAATTTAATTATTCAGCTGATGAACATTTATCAGTAGGGAGACATAAAATGGTTATGTCTTTCTAGGGGTAGCTAGAGGAGTAATCACAAGATTATTTTGGGTAGGTGTATTCTTTGGGGGATCACAAGTTAATTTTTAAATTTCTTTTCCTATAGGGATGGTTTTATTATTGACGTATTAAACTAACCTATCGAACTACTCAGGCTTGGATTGCAAGAATTCAAACTCAGACACTTGAATTTTGGTCTTCTTAGCATGGTCAATTATATCAAATGACTGAAATCAATTCAAAATAGGGGAAGGTAGTCCATCAATCTAGGTTTTACTAGGTGTAGGACTGGTCTATGAATTTGAAGTAGAAGGTGAAAAAATATTTGAGGTACTTACTTTTGTAGTGATCACCAGGTCCTTTGATTGGAAAGGCAGTAAAGTTCCTCATTTAACAATTGAAATTTTTGGTTGAGATTCTTCCCCTATTTTTCCTTTATCTACTTGTTGAGATAACTATTTCTAGGACCTTGTAAATAATGCATATCCATCAAACACTTCACCTTTACTTTTGGGTCCATCTTGGTAATTCAAGAAACCAGTGTTAGAGTTACCCGCTGATTCTTCTTGGCCTTATATAAAGAGATCAACATCATCTTCTTAGTTTAACTCAGGTTGGAAATAAAAATCAAATTTAGTTTCAAGATAACCAACTACTGAGTTAGCTAGTGCTACTTTAATGACAAGCTTCCCTAGTGGGGGAGGAAGGCGATTTGGTTTCCCTTGATTTGTGGCAGCATTGCCCTGATATGACTAGTTGGGAAATGTCCTCCTTGGCATATCTTGATAAGGAGGAGCAGACATCCCTTGTGGAATTTACTTTTTTAGAGCTAGCAATTCATTTGCTAGCTTTTGCACCATAGGATCAATGGTGCCTGTATAATAATAATTAGAAGATAAAGAAGATTTACCTCTATTATGATTTATTCTTATCTTTCTTGCCAAGATAAGGTCATCTTCAACCTTAGTCACCATAATTTGAGTTGCAGCAAGATCTATGTGGCCAGCACACCTTAATAGGAAACTCACTTTAGGAAGCTAAGAATCGATGAAGAAACATTTAAGATTCTCATTTGTTCGTTGAGTAATTGTGGGAATCATGTTCCTCAGTTTGTCTAGTTTAGCAATGAAGTCTCTCATGGGTTCATAAGGCTCCTTCTTCATTTGTGTAAGTTGAGCTAATAAGGCATGTGCATCTTCTGTAGGTTTGAACTCAGCCTCAAATTTGGCTTTGAGAGTGTTCTAGTTAGTTAGTATTTATGCTTATAGATGATAAAACTAGTTTATAGTAGTTCCTTACAATATCTCCACAAATAGTCTGACTGCAATGTCTTCATATTCAATAGAATATGCAAAAGGTTGATATATGTTCATCAGGATGAACCTTCCCATCACCATAGAACTTGGGGAATTTTTTCCTTGAGCTATGGGGTAGCTCATGTAGAGGTGGGGTTAGATTCAGAGGACCAAAAGTATTACCCCAAGGGCCTTGGACTGCCATGATATGGCTATTGAAAAGAGGGATAATAAATCTCTATGGGATATGTTTGGACAAAGCTTTATTAGTAGAGGAAAGAGTAGTTTTGTCTGTTATTAAGAACCTAATGTTTGTAGGAGGAAAACTCGTAGTTCATTGAAGGTGAGATGGTGGAGGAAAAAGATCAAAATTACTTAACTACACCAACTCAAATATAAGGTCAATAATGCCTTGATCTCTCTATCTTCACGTGTATGGTAGATCTACTAGAGTGTAAAACGGATATGGAAAGTAACTGAAACTACTTTAATTTGAAGCTTGAGGCTTCAAAATATGCATTCTTCCCCAGTGAAGTCACTAAAAACTATTGGGTGAATATTTTGTCACCAGCTGACTGATGGCAAATTAGGTTACATCAACCACAACATAAGGATTTTTATACAACAAAATGGGTGTGGTGACCATAGCCATATTGAGATAAATCTCTCATCTCAATAAGGGGAGGTTCCATATAATTTATTATAGACTATATATATATATATATATATATATATATGTATGTATGTATGTATGTATGTATGTATATATATATATATGTATGTATATATATATATATGTATGTATATATATATATATACATACATATATATATATATATATATGTATATATATATATATGTATATATATATACATACATATATACATATATACATATATATATATATATATATATATATATATATATATATATATATATATATATAAACTAAAAATACACACATGAGTGAAATCATACCATTCATCTCTCTTTTTTAGAGATGACGTTCATATAATAGAGGATAATTCTAGTGTAATTACTAAAAGACACTTCTCTTCTTTTAGAAGTGATATTCGGCCAACAATAAGATTATTCCTGGGTAGTAATAGAAACTAGAAGAAACCAAATAAAGCACAAAGTCTTTCATTGTCTCTCCTACTAATTAGGACAAAGCACACCATAGGATTAAGCACATCTCAAAGTTTGCACCTAAAACTACAACAGAGTAAGGATTGTGAAGGATAAAGAGAGCTCAAAGTCTTTTTTATACTTTACACAAAACACATACTGAAGGCAATTATAGTAACACAAAGTCTCCCATGGTCAATTTCAGGACATCTTCCAGCTTACTTCCACTTGTTCTACTTGTTTGATTAAATGAATAAGACTGTATTTAGGAAACAAACAAAAAAACAATTTCCTAGATGACACAAGCTTATTCCAACACAAAATTTGAAAGGTCACTTGCTTTCTCATTCATTTAACAAAATATATTTTATAGTCTAAGCTCAGATTTTTAGGATTGCCTTTCTGTTTCTACTCAAAATTCGCTTTTCAGATTTAAGAGAAAGAAGAAACTAAAAAAGTAATGGACAAGGCTTGGGAAGTACCTGGACTAAAGATTGCGCACCGTAAATCCAGACGTTTGTGGGCACTCCTCTTTGGCTGTGGAGGAATGACACCTGCAAGAAAAAAGGAAAACTTGGACAAGAAAATGTCAGATGAATAGGCGGTGGGTTGCCAAGCAAAAGCTTGTTCCCAGAAGTGTAAAAACTTCCTTAAGGGAGGTCAACCCACTGTTTTGATAAGATAAGTGACTGATAAAAAGACAGAATGCCAGAATACAGAAGTGACAAAGAAATTAGAAAGGAAAGAAAAGACCAAAATGATTACCTAAAGGAGCTGTTGGGCTGAAGACAGTCGCCGAGGTCAGAAATGTTGCCGACGTCAGTTATCTGATCTGCCGGCGTCGGCTATCCTGCCGATGTCGGTTGGGGTAGTGACCGGCGTCGGTCGGGGTTATGGCCTGTAGTCGGGTCTGAGTTGCTTTCTGGACTGTGGATGGGTCTGGTTCGTGAACGGAGGCGAGACAGAGTTCAGGGACAAATTTAGATGGACTGGGGAGTGGTCTAGCTCTGGTCGGGTGCCTTATACAAGGTCTTTGTTGACAGGGGAATGGGGAAGAGGAAGAGACACAGAGGACAGGACCTGAGAAGGCTTTGCAGCCTCTCAAGGGGAAGAACAGAGGGAGCAGAGGACAATAGATAGGATAGATTACTGAAAACTAAATAAATGAAATGAAAAAACTAGACTTTGCTTACCTTTTTGTTGACTGAAGAAAGGAGGTGCTGTTGTTGGAGCCACAGAAGACTTGTTGCAAGAAGAGAATACCTGATCCAGAGCCTTTTCACCTGTTGCTATTGTTGCACGAGGTCAAGACAGAGGAGAGATGAAAGCTAAAGCGCCAAGAGAAGTTTGTTTTCGAGCTCAAGGGTCCAGGGGGCTGCAACGGATGCAGAAAGGGGTAATGAAGGATGCTGACGCCGGCAGTTTCACCGGCGTCGGCCGAATGGTCACCGATGTCGGCGGTCGCAGAATGGGGACAGAGGCTAAAAATAGCCTCTGCGCATTCTTGCACGCCGCCGAGCGAGGGGGTGTGGGAAGAACGGTCACGAGGATGCCAAAATGGGCGTGGAGGGAAGATAAAGAAGAGATTTGGCCTAATAAATGCTAGGAGGAAGGTGGAGGGATTCAAGGGAGGATCCAAGGTGGCAAGGGTAGGGTGGAAAGGGGGCCAAGGTCAAGGGTTAGGATAGGGGTTTAAGGCCAAGGGGGAGGACCAAGGTGCAGACACATTTGCGGTGTCTACATTTGCCCCTTTTTGTCTTGTTGGTTGTTCTAGACGAATTGCAAGACAAAAACAGGAGTTGGTTGCCCCAGAAAAGGGATGAGGTGTTCCCCCCTCAAAGCGATAGTCGAGAGAAGGGAACCGAAGATCGAGTGTCGATTTAACAAAAGGTGGATGAGAAAGATGAAAAGTGAGTGAAAATGCTGCAAAAGTCATGATTGCACGTATACCACGTCACAGGATGGTCGGGTCAAATTGTCGCATGTCGAGGGTCAAGGAGTGCCAAAATTGAAGTAACCGGGCCCCAACATTTAGTCGTCTGCTGATCGGGTCACTCAATTTAAGCTGAAGCTCCAAATGGTCGTCGTGTTCCAGGTATCCAGGGCTCAGGAAGTGCTCCCAAAAACACGAAAAAGCCACAAGTAGTAGGGATCAACTGGCTTGCGATCCTATACTTGCGAAGGGTCAAAAATAGTCTGCGAACAATTCTGCTAACCAGCCGTGAGGTAGCACACACGCAAAAAACAACCAAGGCAACATTGTCTTGGAAGTGGCCGAAGGTCGAAGGATGGTCATTGGTCAAGGGGATGGATAGACGAAAGGATGCGGCCGAGCTAACCTCAGAAGACCCCATGTCAACTGAGTGCTGCCTACATAGCCCCTATCGTAGGGGCCTCAGGTCAATGTAGTTCTCCCTAAAAGGGAGGGAGGGTCAGAGGGATTGATTGGTCTTGGTCAAAGAAAATGATTGGTCTTGGTCAAAGTTGATGATTGGTCTTGGTCAAAGAGAATGATTGGTCTTGGTCAAAGAGAATGATTGGTCTTGGTCAAAGAGAATGATTGGTCTTGGTCAAAGAAAATGATTGATCTTGGTCAAGGAGAATGATTGGTCTTGGTCAAGGTCAAGGTCGCAGAAGAGAAGGTTTGTTCATCAAAGAGACGAACAAACGGGGGTGGTCAAGCTAACCTCAGAGGATGTGTTATCTGAGTGCTGCCTACATAGCCCTGGTCATAGGGCCTCAGACCAATGTAGTTCAGACAAATTGAGAAGATTGGTTGATGATGAGATTGGTCATGTGTTGAAATGACGAGGGTAAGATGAGGATAAAATGATGCTACAAATGGTGTATTCTGTAGAATTGGTCGAGAGTCTTTCATCCCTAGCAAGTTTCCATAGTCGCGATGGATGTATGCTAAGAATGAATAGAAGTCTATTTATGCTTCAGCAAGTATTGGTTTATGCTTAACATAAATTGGGTCTAGTCGGTAGTTTCCATGTGTACTGGTGTCCATAGAAACTATGTGAAATGGTCTAGGATGATGTCGGCTGAAAATGATGACAATGGCTGGGTTTGAGATGAGTCGCTAATTGATGCGGTTAAATGTGACTAAAGTGAAGAGAAAAGATGAAAGGCAAATTGCTCTTTCATTGACAAGGACCAGAAAGGAAGCATATGTAGGGGTTATTAGAACCAAAGCCCCGTTCATGCATTACGTCGTTGACCAGTGTTGAGTTAGAACGGTAATCGAATCACTTTGACATTAAAGTGAGCTCGAAGTCCCTTGAGCAGGTGAAAGGAAGAGGATAGGGTAACCTAGTTTAAGAGCAGGAATAATCTTGCCCCTTTTTATAGGAGACCCTGAGACAACTACAAGCCAAGTCCGTGACTCATTTTTTTTTTTTTTTTTTTTTTTTTTTAACAGGCTGATCGATGCGGGAAGCCTACATAGAGATGTCATTTGCTTGGTGGTCATGTTGCGAAGCTGATCAATGTGGGAAGCTTCTAAGAAAGGTGCTGTTTGTAGCAAGATTTAGTCATAGCCATCCTTCGAGGGAGTGGTCTATATTTTTGCTTAATAATGTTTGATAATTTGGCCTAGCTGTCCTGCGAGGGATCAGTCTAGTAATACGGCAATAATAGTACAGCTGTCCTTCAAGGGAGCAGTCTGTCTTTTTGATTTTGACTTGATTTTGTGACCATGGATATGTTTTAACATCTTGATATATATATATTTTTTTTTTGATTTTTTTTTTTTTTTTTGGATTTAGAGTCATGGACAAGGCTGTAGAAGTTCAAGGACGCCCCTTTTATTAGGACAAAGCATCCATGCATCATAGAAGGGTCATAGAGGACTTGTTAAAGGGGAATAGGGTTGAAAGGGATGAGGATTAAGAGGATGAGGATTGCTCAAGGGACGAGCTCAAGTTACGTGTCAAGTAGACGAGTACTCGACTAGCAGAAGAATGGTCGAAGATGCAACGCATTAAGAGGCTCAGGTTTTGGCCGTCTATCGAGGGAAGACAGACGATAAGTCCCTGACCCATACTTGTGCATGATGATAAAAGTTCCAAGCCAATTGGGGGCAAACTTGCCTTGTTTACTTCGCTCCATATTGGTCACGTGCTGATTCTCTTTGAGGACGAGGTCTCCGATGTTGAAATCTCATTCTCGTAGATTTTTGTCGTAGGCCCGCTTTATGCGACTTTGGTAGACATGGAGATGATTAAGGGCAGCAAGATGGCACTCGTCGAGTAACTCAAGTTGAGCTAGGTGATCTTGACAAAAGTCGTCGTTGGAGAGAATGTCATGTAGGGAGATGCGGAGAGACGAGATCTGTACTTCGAGAGGTAAGACAGCCTCTGTTTCATACACGAGAGAGAAGGGAGTAGCACCCGTAGAGGTTTGGATGCTAGTGCGGTAGGCCCACAAAGCGAAGGGAATATGAATGTGCCAATCCCTACCTGTATCATCGACCACCTTCATGAGAATTTTGGTGAGAATTTTGTTGGAAGCCTCTGCCTGCCCATTTGCTTGTGGGTAGTAAGGCGAAGAAAAGTTGAGTTTGATGCCAAATGAGTCGCATAGTTTTTGGACAGTCTTGTTTTTGAAGGACTTGCCGTTGTCGGTAATGATTTTGTGAGGGACACCGAAACGACAGATGATGTGGCTGTTGATGAAGTCGGCAATTTTGTCGGCTTTTGTGGAGATAAGAGGAATGGCTTCCACCCACTTGGTGAAATACTCAGTGGCAGTGATGATGGACTGATGACGAAGAGACGAGTGAGGGTCGATCTCACCGATGAGATCCAAGCCCCACTGAGAGAAAGGCCAAAAATATTAAGCGACTTGCAAGGCGTGGCTGGGGAGATGAAGCAGGATAGAGTGCTGTTGACACTTGATGCAACGTTGAACATAGTCGCTACAGTCTTGATGAAGGGTGGGCCAATAATAACCCAGGCGAAGGATGCGCTTGGCAACCGAGTTTCCACTGAAGTGTCCACCAAGGAGCTTCAGTGGAGGTTAGACAGCGAAGCAGGAGGCCGTCGAAGCCTCGTTTATAGAGAAGACCCCCTAGCATGGTATAGCGAGCTGTGCGCTTGATGAAAGCTCGCCGCACATTGCTAGAGAGGTTGGGAGGAGTGACAGAAAGAGACAAGTAGTCCATGAGTTGCTTATACCAGTCATCTTGTGGGCTAGAATTGATAGTGTTGATATGGTCGATGTGAGGAGAGATGTATGAAGGCAAAGGTACATGATGCACTGTGACAAAAAGGCGAGATGATGATGATGAAGACGGGATATGCGAAGTAAGAGAAGCCATGGTGTCGGCAAACTTGTTCGTAGAGCGTGGAACAGTCTGCAAGAGGTGATAGTTAAAAGATGCTAAAAGAAGGTCAACACGATTCTTATACCTCTGTAAAACTTCATTTTTATAGAGATATGAATCGTTAACTTGATTAACGATGAGCTGCGAGTCGCCGAAGATGTTGATAGACTTGATGTGGAGAGAAAGAGCAGTCTGAAGTCCCAAAATTAAGGCCTCGTATTCAGCCATATTATTGGTATAATCAAAGTCAAGCTTGAAAGATAGAGGCATGGGTTCCCCTTCGAGTGGGATGAGGATGACCCCCGCACCCCCACTGAGTTGACATTTGGAGCCATCAAAGAACATGGTCATTTGGTAGACGGTGTCATCGGTGGAAAGGGTAGTGATAGACTCGTCAGGGAACTCGCAGTGGGAAGGTTGGTTGTCGGGAAGAGGGGCATCTGCCAGTTGGTCAGCGATGGTTTGCCCCTTGATAGATTTTTGTTGGATGGATTTGAGGTCAAACTCTGCAAGTAGCATGAGCCACCGAGCCATACGTTGGTTCTGGTATGGCTTGGAGTGCATGTACTTGAGAGGGTCGGTGTGAGTGACGACAAAGGTTTTGTGGTTGAGAAGATAGTGGCGGAGCTTGGTAGTGGAAAAGACTAATGCCAAACAGAGTTTCTCGGTATGAGTATACCGAGTTTTATAGTCGACCAGTGTTCGGCTGATGTAGTAAACCGCTTGCTCACGATGATGCTCGTCTCGGTGCGCGATCATGGCACCTAACGAATGGTTGGTAGCAGAGATATAAAGGTAGAAGGGTTGGTCATCCTTAGGTGGAATGAGGACTGGTGGGGAGACCAGATAGCTTTTGAGGGCCTCAAAAGCCTCTTGACAGTCCTTATCCCATTTAAAGGAGACGTCTTTCTTAAGGAGGTGATGGAAAGGTTGGCAGCGGTCTGAAAGTTACGAGATGAAACGACGAATGGACTAGAGCTTCCCTTGTAGACTGCGAAGCTGCTTGAGATTGGTCAGGGGTGGCATTTCAAGGATAGCACGGATCTTGGCGGGATCTATCTCGATACCACGGAAGGAAACGATGAAGCCGAGAAGTTTGCCTGAGAGGACCCCAAAGACACACTTCTTGGGGTTGAGGCAGACATTGTATTGAAGAAGGCGAGAGAAGATGATTGTGAGAATGGTCAAGTGGTTGCGGCGGAGTTTGGACTTGCCGAGAAGGTCATCCACATAATCCTCCATGATTTTGTGGAGGAGATCATGGAAAATGTAGGTCATGGCGCGCTGATAGGTGGCACCAGCATTTTTCAAGCCGAAAGGCATGACTCGATAGCAGAAAGTCCCCCATGGGGTGATAAAGGTAGTCTTGTGCTGATCTTCCGGTGCGATCAGGATTTGATTGTATCCTGAAAACCCGTCCATGAGAGATAGCATCTCGTGGCCGGCCATGAGATCAACAAGCTGGTCAATGTTAGGAAGAGGAAAGTCATCTTTGGGACAGGCTAGGTTAAGGTCGCGATAGTCCGTGCAGATCCGAATCCCCCCAGTTGCTTTAGTAATTGGGATGATGTTAGAGACCCACTGTGGATAATCGATGGGTTGGATGAAGGAGATAGAAAGAAGGCGTTAAAGCTCCTCTTTAACAAGGAGCGCAATGCGAGGATGCATCTTTCGAAGCTTTTGCCTAACAGGCTTAGCCTCTGGTTTGGTGACAATGTTATGGGTAGCAATGGTGGGGTCGATGCCAGGCATGTCACTGTAAGTCCAGGCAAAGACCTTGCTATGGTTCGAAAGGAACTGGGCATAGTCAAGCTGCTCCTGAGCATCTAAAGATTGGCCAATCTTTAAGACGTGAGGAACATCGGAAGAAGAAGGGAGGTTGATGTCAATGGTGGATTCATTTAACATAACCTGGGTCTCGGAAGGGAGGAAACGATGGATGAAAGAGTCGTCGGCACCCATGTAGAAAAGGATGGCGTCATCGTCAATGCAGTGGACAGTGTGAATGGTTGCCGACTCATCTTCTACCATGCTAGGAAAAATGAGAGGGAGAGACCTGGACACCCCATTGAGCTAATAGGTTAGGGGTTCCAGGCGGATGGTGTTTATGGAAAAAAAAAACTAGGAGGGATGGAAACCACCGACTCCGTAGGTGACGAAGGAGAAATGGGCGAGTCTGGAGGAGATTGGTCGATGGTTGGCTTGGGACAGAGGTCAGAAGGAGCCTGAGTGGGGTCATGATATCCTAGGCCATACCATTTCTTGGCATCGTGATCATTGAGTGGCTCGATGGGCTGATGGGAGCCCTGCTCATAACGTCCGAAACTAAAACCCTTCCATGCACACCTGTGAAGGTAAGTGTGTGCAAAGGTGGGGTTGCCAAGAAATGAGAAATCAGATGTGAAAGGTTGGGGTGAAGAAAGGGAATTGCCATTGGTAGGAGCTTGATTAAGCCCCCCATAGACAAAGTTGGTTTGGAAGTGAGGAGGACCATAAGGTACGACCGTCCCGATCCGATGGTCGTAATTGGGACTGAGGTGAAGGCGTCCATACTCTTGCAGAGTTTGGAACATGTCGAGGGTCAACAAGCGATATTCCCCAAGTGATAGTCGTTGGAAGATGTCTTCCATGGGGTCTTTGGTCGGTGCTTGAAGAGGAGGGGTGAGGGCAACCACCGATTGCGAATTGGTCAAAGCTTCCGCAGATGGAGGCGGTGCTGGAGTTGACGGTTTGATGGGAATGAGGACATCGTTGGGACGGTAGGTGGTGTTACAAGTCTTTAAGGGTGAAGGGTCAGCGGGAATGGTATGGACTTGCCCGTCATGCTCAAACTTCACACAACGGTGCAGGGTGGAAGGAATACAGGCCATGGCATGGATCCAAGGTCGGCCTAGTAGAAGGTTGTATTGAAACTCTCCTTCGATGATATAGAAGAGCTCCGGGACTATGCGTGGGCCAACACGGATGTGAAGGATGACTGTGCCAATGGTCGTGGTGGTGGTGTCATTGAAAGAGCATAAGATTGCGTCAGTTTTGGAGACACAATTCTTGGGAAGAGACAGCTGATCAAAGGCGTGAGTAGAGATTATGTTGATGCTAGCGCCGCCGTCGATCATAACGCATTTGATGCGTGTCTGATCGACATAGGCAATGATGAAGAGGGCGGCATCCTGATCTTCCATGTTAGATGTGGGAATCTCAGAATCGCTGAATGTGATGGAGTTGACAGGAGATAAAGAATGGACAAGGGCAATGAGTGGTTGGGGGTCCTCAGGTTGGACCTCCGCTGCCTGCAAGGCTTGGACAAGGGCTTGACGGTGCTGAGGTGAGGTTTGGATAAGGTCATAAAGAGACATCTTCACGGGTGTCTGATGAAGCTGATTCAGCATGGAGTCGTGAATTGGCCCAGAAGAGGAAGACGAAGAAGGTTGGGACGCACCGAGGATAGAAATTTTAGGCTTGGGCACAAGAGGTGGCTTGACGAAGGGATAGGTCCAAGGAATGGCAGCTCTTTCTTTTGCCTTGTCCTTCTGTGACCTAGTGGTTATACGGATAGCATTGATTTCAAAAATGGGAGGTGAAGAAGGGGTCATGCCTTGCTGGTGAGATGTTGACATGTTTGAAGAGGAAGGAGTCGGGGTCTGGTCAAGAGTGTCCTCAAGGAGAAGAGTGTCTTTCTCCATATGGCGGTGGATGACGGCCTTGAGGGCACAGCAAGTCTCGGTGTCATGTCCTGGTGTACGATGATATAAGCAAATTTTTGTATCGTCGAACCAGGAGGGCTTAGACCCGAGAGGTTGGAAAGGCTTGATGGGCGGAAGGGTTATGTCAGAAGTCTGGAGAAGTCGGCGCAATATCAATGAGTATGAGCCCAATAGAGGGTCCATGTTATTTGATATGCGCGAGGTTGGTGACTTTTGCTTAGGCGAGGCTAGAGGAGATTTTTGTACCACCTTATGGGTTGATGGCATGGTAACAGATGGAGACGGCTCTTTCTTGATGATTGATACCACCTTTTTAGGAGAGGGCTGACTGGAGATAGGCAGAGGAAGCAAAGGAGGCAACGAGTTTTGTTTGAAGGCCGGAGTGGGAAGGATGCTGGTCAAGGTCGAAGGATGAGGGCCCAAAATTGATGGCAATGGTGACGGAGAAGGAGGCATTCATTTCTGTGGTCTTGCAGTCCCCTTTGACTTGGTTGGAAGAGTACTGCTGGTCGAGGTCTGGCCTAGGTCCACCTTCACTTGCGGGTGAGTGAGGGTGGAGACAGGATGAACGCCAAATGACTTGATGGGTTTAGACGAGGTAGATGCAGGTTTCAGTTTGGACGGGTTTGGTTGAGGTTTGAGAGTCTGGTCTTTGTCAAGAGTCTGATGAGATTCTGCCTTAGGAGGATTAGCGGCATGTGATGAGAGGGCGCAGGTATGTTGAAGGGCTTTAAGACGCTCCCACAACACCTGAGGCGTCACTTTCCTTGGAGGGAGAAGCGCGATTTTCTCCACTAACTGGGAAAATGGCTGAGAAGAAGATGTTGATGGTTGCGAGGTTGAAGACGAGATGGGTGTAGTGGTCTTAGACGCCTGGTGTGGTGAAGTCATGACAGATTTAGATGAAGACGAAGGGGAGACAGGTTCTTTCCTAGGTGGAGAAGAATCTGAAAAGCGAGGCTCCCCGAGCGGGTAAAGGGCAGGGATGACGGTGCCCTCCACTTGCGGCTGAGTAGGAAGGGTCGGGTCCTCCATAGGTAGTAGAACGGAGGATGGCGAGACCGGTGGTGCAGGTAAAGCTGAGGTGTCCTCCAAGATGAGAGAGGTCAGTGGAGAACTAGCCGGGGAGAGAGGTTCGTCCTCATGTGACGGACTGATTGATGGACTAACCTCCTGAGGTTGATTGGGGACGAAGGGAGAGACCGTATTGACTGTTCAAATGTTGTGCTCATGATTGTTGTCAATTAAGGTCTAGATGTTGTTTTGAGTTGGCAGATGATTGGGGAAAGGTTGTTTGAAGATGTCAATAGCCTGATTAGGGGGTGCATTTGGATTGTCTAAGATGAGATCCCCCTTTTCGAGCATGTCTTGGATTATGTTCTTAAAGGTTTTGCAATTTTCTGTGTCATGGCCCTTAACACGGTGGAAGCTGCAGAAGTCATGCTCCCTATACCATGCAGGAATAACGTGTGAGGGATCGAATTGTGGAGGAGGTCGGGCTTGAGGGAGATTGAGGGCCCCCTGTTTGAGAAGCTTGTCCAGCACAGACGCATATGATTCTCTGAGAGGAGTATATCGTCACTGCATGTATCTTTGCTGGAACTGGCGAGTAGCGCTCTGAGATGTAGATGGCTCAGGCTAATTGGTCAAAGAAGATGAAGGTCTGACAACCACGACATTAGCTGAAGCCTTGGATTTAGAATTGGATGATGATGGCTTGGCAGAGGAAGAGTCATTGGCCTTAGAGCTGGGATTCTTGTTCCGCAACTTGACTTTATTCTCCTCGATGGCACGCAACTCAAGTTTGTGAGCCATCGTGAAGGCTTCGTCAAAAGTGTAGAAGGTTTGAACCCTCAGGGTGGAAGAGATATGTCTGGCGCAGGCTTGGGAAAAGAGTTCAATAAGCTCGGCCTGGGGTAAGGAAAAGGAGAGTTGATTGATAAGGCCTCTCCATCGAGCTACGAAGTCGGCTATGGACTCGTCCTCGAATTGCCGGATAGAATAGAGGTCCGTGATTGAGACCTTCTTGGTTATGTTGATGGAAAAGTGATCGAGGAAGAGCTGAGCCAATTGTGTGAATGAGAAGAGAGAATGGCTAGGAAGGGAGCTGTACCAGTCAAGTTCAGCACCCGAGAGAGACATAGGAAACGTGTGTAAGAGTAACGCATCGTCATGGCCAATAAGGTAGCAGGCATGTCTGAATGCCCGCAAGTGTTGCTGGGGGTCTTCCTTGTTTTGAAAGTGAGAAAACTTCGGAAGGTCCCACTTGCTAGGATATGGTCTGATTGGGACAGAAGGGTGAATGGGCTCGTTACAGATCTGCTCATATGAAAGAGTGTTGTGCGAGCCGGAAACAGAGGTCTCAAGACTGGTCATCTTGTCCATTAGCATTTTGATGATGTCTGCCGATGGATTGATAGGTGGCGCGCCCCCTAAGTTGTAGGGCGCTTGGAAGAGGCTAGGGGAGGTGTGCGACATAGTCAGTTGTACAATGTACGGATGACTAATCGCAGGGATAGAGGTGGAGGCTAAAGGTGGTTGGGTGGAAGACATAGCTGGGCCCATTATCGCCACAAGAGGTTGAACTGTGGTAATGGGGGCCAAGGGATAAGAAGCCACCCTGGTGTTGATAGGGGCCAGGGTAGGCGGAATAGAGACGATAAGGTTTTGAAAAGGAGTGGATAGCGGTTGAGGGGGTTGAGGTTGACAGGGGGCCGGAACCCCGGTGGAAGTGGGCCCAATGATAGAGGGAGAGGCCACACCTGGAGGATTGGTCAAAGTCTAGTCAGTGGTCAAAGCGATGGCTTGAGTGTCTGAAGGTTGAACTATGGATGTTGTCGATACAGCCATAGTCGCGACAAAGGAGGTTGGCATTCCATAGATTGGATTGCCCAAGGAGTCTCGCGTTCGGCTATGCGTGAGATAATGTTGCAAGGCCTTGACGTTGAGGTCCAAGAATCGCTTGAAGTCTTGGTCCCCTTCTTGGACAATGGGAGTCTGTGGCGGGGTTAGACGAATGGGAGTTCTTTCGGTCTCTGAGTTGAACTCCATTATAGGCTTGGTCACGGACGGGGTGGACGGAAGTGGTTGACGGCTAGCGTGGTTGACAAGAGCTTTGGCTTGGCTACGAGTCAAAACCATGCAAGGTAAAGAAGGTTTAGGTCTCAGGAACTGTGTTGCTCAGTTTCAGAAAACCAGGATGGAGTCTTTGGCAGAGAAAGGACAGGTTTTAGGCTACTGGTTTTTAAAAAAAAAGGACAGTGACAGAGACTGACGTCAGTCAGATAACCGATGCCGGTAACAGATGAAGCCGATGTCGGTATTAGAACCGATGCCGGTGACAGGGGAAGGCCGACGTCGATGGCAGAACCGATGTCGGCGACTATGTCTTCTAGAGAACTAAAAGGTTCTTGGAAAACAATGAAGAAAGCGTCCTCACACACTCAAACAAACAAATGAGAAGAGGAAAACAGAGAGACACACACAAGCCTAAGCGATAAATCCTAGGAATTAACCTTAGAAATTGTGGCTTATGCCTTAGATGGATGTTTGGGGAGATTGGCTGAAAAAATGGGTCCTAGAAGAAGGCAGTCTAAAGATGGTTTCAGGTGTTGTTTTAGGTGCTCAAAGATCTGTGTTAGGGTCTGGTACGTGGCCTGGTGCTAAGGAGCAAGCTCCCCTCACTTCACGATTCCAGTGGTTAGCTGGTTTCGCTTAGCCAAGATATACCTCGCCTAGAGTTTATCCTCCGCCAGAGAACGGAGTGGGCTTCCCTCTTGGTGATGAAATCCAAGTAGGGTTACCGGGACGGGTAAGGTATCCGCTGGGGGATGAAATCCCAGTCGGGCCTTGTCTCAGGTATGTTTTATGTTTGTTTAGTGCATGTGGTTCGGTAGTGTAACATCAAGTGTCTACGGTTCATTCAATATGCGTCTAAGTTACTAGATGTGGACTAATGCAGGCACAAGCAGAAATGAAAGTGCAATACGTTTTAATGCCCAAGTTGAAATGTGATGTTTATTATGCAGACAAGTTTTGAGAAAGGGTCAAGAGGATGATGTTTAGACTAGTCTAGAATGCAAGGAAGAAAGATTCATTTTAGTCCTGCTTATAGTGTCATTTGGAATAGAAGAAAGAGACAAGAGGGAAGGAGCCTAAATGCACATAAATGAATGAAGAAAAAGGAACCCAGGAGGAACCTAGCGTCCCACCGGGCGTGCCATTATGTTTCTACTCAAAATTCGCTTTTCAGATTTAAGAGAAAGAAGAAACTAAAAAAGTAATGGACAAGGCTTGGGAAGTACCTGGACTAAAGATTGCGTACCGTAAATCCAGACGTTTGTGGGCACTCCTCTTTGGCTGTGGAGGAATGACACCTGCAAGAAAAAAGGAAAACTTGGACAAGAAAATGTCAGATGAATAGGCGGTGGGTTGCCAAGCAAAAGCTTGTTCCCGAAAGTGTAAAAACTTCCTTAAGGGAGGTCAACCCACTGTTTTGATAAGATAAGTGACTGATAAAAAGATAGAATGCCAGAATACAGAAGTGACAAAGAAATTAGAAAGGAAAGAAAAGACCAAAATGATTACCTGAAGGAGCTGTTGGGCTGAAGACAGTCTCTGAGGTCGGAAATGTTGCCGGCATCGGTTATCTGATCTGCCAGCGTCGGCTATCCTGCCGACGTCGGTTGGGGTAGTGACCGGCGTCGGTCGGGGTTATGGCCTGTAGTTGGGTCTGAGTTGCTTTCTGGACTGTGGACGGGTCTGGTTCATGAACGGAGGTGAGACAGAGTTCAGGGACAAATTTAGATGGACTGGGGAGTGGTCTAGCTCTGGTCGGGTGCCTTATACAAGGTCTTTGTTGACAGGGGGATGGGGAAGAGGAAGAGACACAGAGGATAGGACCTGAGAAGGCTTTGCAGCCTCTCAGGGGGAAGAATAGAGGGAGCAGAGGATAATAGATAGGATAGATTACTGAAAACTAAATAAATGAAATGAAAAAACCAGACTTTGCTTATCTTTTTGCTGACTGAAGAAAGGAGGTGCTATTGTTAGAGCCACGGAAGACTTGTTGCAAGAAGAGAATACCTGATCCAGAGCCTTTTCACCTATTTCTGCTGTTGCACGAGGTCAAGACAGAGGAGAGACGAAAGCTAAAGCGCCAAGAGAAGTTTATTTTCGAGCTTAAGGGTCCAGGGGGCTGTAACGGATGTAGAAAGGGGTAATGAAGGATGCCGATGCCGGCAGTTTTGCCGACGTCGGCCGAATGGTCGCCGACGTCGGTGGTCGCAGAATGGGGACAGAGGCTAAAAATAGCCTCTGCGCATTCTTGCATGCCGCCGAGCGAGGGGGTGTGGGAAGAACGGTCACGAGGATGCCAAAATGGGCGTGGGGGGAAGATAAAGAAGAGATTTGGCCTAATAAATGCTAGGAGGAAGGTGGAGGGATTCAAGGGAGGATCCAAGGTGGCAAGGGTAGGGTGGAAAGGGGGCCAAGGTCAAGGGTTAGGATAGGGGTTTAAGGCCAAGGGGGGGGACCAAGGTGCAGACATGTTTGCGGTGTCTACACTTTCAATTTAGGCAGAGCTTTACTTCTGATAATAAAGAGATCCCCCCTTATACAAAAATGAGATATTACAATATATAGAATTACAAAAAAGACTTGTGCACTTATTTTCATGAAATCAACCCATGCTAAATTGAATGCATTGAAAATCTATGAAAGGGCCATGTTAGAATAGGTCATTAGCCTTGACTTTGGCATTCTTAATCATCTCAAATGTCTCCTCCTAAGCATGGGTTGTCTGGTCTTTTTTATGACACTTACATGGATATCTATTCACCTTTACTTAATGTAGAAAAATAGGTCATAACTTTGAATGTTCACTCTCTGATGTCCATTTGGTGGACTATTCCACCTACTAGAAATAACTCTCCTGTAGATATTTTTTGATTTCCTATAGTTTTTCTCTCTTTCCTTTCCATGTTTTATCTTTCCTTGGCAATCTGAGCTCTTGGAGCTATATTCTCACTTTTTGCTACTCTTTTGGCTCCTTTCTAGGTTGGTCACTAAGCTTGTTCTCAGGTCTTTTAAAAATCAATGGCTATTCCATTACCTTAAATTTGACATCCACAAGGATGTCACTGGTCACCTTAAACCACTTTAAACCTTGAACTCTTTTGGTTCAAAGGTTCAATGGTTTGTCGATTCAATGTTTTGTAAAGAGCCGCATTTGCTCTCTTTTTCTTCTTCAGTTGAACCATTTCTTCGAACTTCTTTCTGGAATCTTCCACTTCCTCCATTCGCTCAAAGCTTTCACTTAAACTTTGAAACCTTTGAACCTTTAAATATTTTGAACCATTTTGGTTCAAGGTTCAATGGTTCAACGGTTCATTCTCTTTCTTTGAATCCTTTGAAGCTTCAAACTTTCTGGATGCTTGCCTTTTCTTTAACTCCTTTGAAGTATTTAAACTTGTTGAACCTTTTGAACCATTTCAGTTTAAGGTTTAACGGTTCAATGATTCAATCTTCATTCTTTGAAGCCTTTTATTCTCTAAGTCTTTTGAACTTTGTTGAACCTATTAAACCTTTGAACCTTTGAACCTTTAGAAGTTTAAGGTTTAGTGGTTCAATGGTTTAATGTTAACTCTTTAAAGCCTTATTTTATTTAAGTTCGCTGAAGTTGTTAAACCTTTGAACTCTTTGAACCTTGTAGAGGTGGGGTTCAATGGTTTAATGGTTCAAAGTGGTTCATTCTATTTATTTGAATCCCGCCATTAAGTCTTTTGATTGAACCTGGGTGTTGAACCATCCTCAAAACACTAAGGAAAAGCCTTAAGTGTTTTAAGCTTCCTTTGAAGAAAGCCCACCTATTGAACTTGTGATTTCCTTGGCTGAAAAAGGTTTGAATATTTGGAAAACTTAAATGCTCAGAACATTTTTTAGAAAGAAAATAGAGAGTTTTGGTCTTCAGGACCAAAATGGTCAGTATTGTTGTCCACAAAAGCAAGTGATGGATTTTGGGAACACCAGCCTTTTTGGATAATAAATCAGTGGCTTTGCAACATTATCTTAGTATAGTAGCTCCCCATACACCTATTTTGGTACCACTTATCCATCCACCCTATGGAATACCATTAGGATATTTAGGCAAATATTTTGTTTCCACTATCACCACTCAACCATTAGCTACTCAGTCATGCCCCTCAGCTAGTAACCCATCTGACACAACCATGCATAACCAACCAACTCAACCTTATCACACCCAAACACTTACTAAAATTACTAATAGTTACTATTAGGGTTACCACTTATCCCTTACCTCTGACTCAACCATCCATGCCAACTCAGTGGTATATACCCTCTACCCAACCACCAATGACCACATATTCATATGTGGCTTCAACCTAACCACTTGTGACCACCTACCCATATGTGACAGCTTCTAAATCTTTGTTAAATTATCAATATGTCACTAAACCTAGACTATAGTATGCACCTAACTACCCTTCAAGTGCACCACCATAAATAGAGCTAATGAAAATTCTCATGGACAAGATGACAACTCTTGAGTCATCTTTGGGGCTCAAAATCTCATATCTTAAGACTAGATTTGTAATGATCCCATCCACCCTTCTATGCCTATCAAGCCATATCCTCCTCAATGGGAAATTTCCAAGTTCTCCAAGTTTTAGAGAAAGAAGGATCCCTAGAAACACCTTAGGTTATTTAGGCATTCATGTTATTTGATTGCCTATTATGATGCCCTCTTCCTCTACTCTTTTCTTATGTCTTTGTCAAGATTGACATTGGATTGGTATAGTTTCTTAACCCAGCATTCCATATTCTCATTCACATAATTTGATAAAACTTTTTAGATAATTTTTTTATAAATATCTCCAAAAAGGTTTCCATAACTAACATCTACTCTATTCGATAGTTTGATGATGAATTTATTACCAATTTTCTAGCTCATTCGCAGAGCCTAATCAACCAACTCTCCTTTTCCTTAACCCAACCTAAATTGATTAAACTCTTTGCTTGGGCATGTGCCAAGCACATATTTTCCACATTGTTTAATTAGAGATTCTAAGATTTTGATGAATATTTCACCATGGCATGCAAAAAAAAAAAAAGATCCATTGATGAAGGAAAGCTAAAACTAAAAAACAATAACTCTACCTACAAAACTAATGAGGCTTCCTCTTCCAAATCGAGCAACCAAACCAACATTGTGACCAAAAAAAGGGAAATGTGAACCCAATTATCCTTAAAGCCACTTCCCCATCATCTTCCAACTAACCAAGTTCTATGAGATCCTTAAAGTAGAAGATAAGAAACCAAATTTGAACACCTAGAAGCACTTTACTCCACTTGGGGAATTCTACACTTCAATCTTGGAGAAGATATTTAAAGCTAATATCATATAGTTTCTTCCTATCAAACCATGTTAGTAATTTGATTCTTCTCATCTTTATCCACTCTGATTATAAATCTAGATATCCCAACCACCACTATTAGTTACACTAGTACACTTGCTTCAAGCACACCTATTTTCACTGAGTCATCAATAACCAAGCTACCTATCCTAAAACCTCATAACTCCACTTTCACAACCTATGCCTTACCAAAACCCAAACCACTAACCAAATGCACTACTTTACCCAAACCTTCCATCACCAAACCCACTCCCAAAAGGACTTCCACCTTACCAACCAATACTAGAACCCCTAAACCCTCTCCACCTTTAGTTGAATCTGACTCTACCATTTTATAAAGGTTATTATAAGCTTCTTTCTTGACCCTACCCCCTATCAAGCCATTTAACCCTCTCATATTAATAACCACCATGTGTGCTCATATCATAGGACACCAAACCATGACATGGACAACTACAAAGCTCTCCAAACCATTATTCATTATGTTTATGACAAGGTTGATATCTTAATAGATGAACCTCCCATGGGCCCGTTACTAATTTAATAACCAATATCCATTACCTAGAACCTAACTATTCCTCCACTCTCACCTCAGAGTGATGAAGAACCAAATGATTCTCCTACCCCAATTCCTCCCTCTATTTATAACATTCATATGGTCATAGTAGCACAACTAAAGGATAATGGGAAGGCCAAAGTGTTCATTCTATAGACATATCCATTTTATACCTCCAAACCAAACCCTAAAAAAACATCCTCATCTTCACCTAAAACTAAGGTATCTATCTTAGGTGCCTCCCAATATAACCCCTCTGAATCCATTAGGAGAGTGGTGATCAAATAACTTCACCAAACCATAGAAAAATGAGATTATATGAGTTGATTACCACTTCACCTCATCATCACCAAGTAAAGATAGAGACATTATAATTGGTAGAGCTCCGATCCAAATACCCTCAACCTCTATCAACCTTTGTCAACACTCTCCAAATTTCCAACCTTGTCACCTTTAAGTATTAAAAAATACCTTCTATCCATCTAGATGACCTAGATCCCCATCTCTTTATTACTATTTACATCAACCAAACCCACATTAAATGGGTCATGATTGATGGGGGAGCTAGTATTAATATCATATCCTCCCATGCCTATAACAAACTAAACCTTTTAGACAATGCCATGTCCAAAATATTGGCCATCCTCCATTCCTTTAATGATAACATGACCACTACTCTAGGAATAGTTATCCTTCATATCCATGTAAGACCCTGCACGCTCCCTAGACTCTTATATGTAGTGGAAGGTGAATTATAATATCATATCCTCCATGGAAAATGATAGTAACATGATTGAGTGATCTCACAATTCTCATATTGTTAACATGGTCTTTGGTGCACTTATTGCTAAAGAACCTATTGACAAACCTATCTATTCCTCACCCTCTCCATTTATTGAGTAGAAGAGTTACCTTACCCTCTATTAGAGACCCAAACTAAGGAATCCCCCTTTTTCCTCCACTTATTAAGGTAGTGGATCTATTTACCCCTTCTTCAACTGACATACTAGAATAAACACCCATTTTACCTTCCCCCTTGACCACTGAGAAACTTACTACCACTTCATATATCATTCCTTGAGAGGAAACCCCCATGCTAACACCTCCCATGGAGGAGTTACCCACTCAAACCTTACATCCTTTGATTAAGTAAAAGGATGAGGTCACCACCCCTTTATCTCAACCTATAGGTTTATCATTCAGGTCCATTATCTAGGGAATAAAACCAACCTATAAACCATTCTCTAGGTTAGTGCAAAAATTGGAATTTGTCTCTAACCCTAACATAAATTTAGCCACCTTCTAGAAAAAATTATGGCCACCTTATATTAATAAGTAAGAACCTCTAACCATACCTTTATCAAATCAACCCACCACTCTTATTATGCAAACCCCTATCTTGCTAACCAAATTGATGGACTTTACCAACATAACAATTTCTCAACCATCTAAGACACCTAAACCCCAAGCAACCAAATCACCTTTTCTAACCAAACCAACCAAGAACCTTGGCACCTTCCCTACATAGATTCTTAACCACCCATCTATGCAAGTGGATCTTACCTCACCAAATCCAAAAAATAAACACCAACACAAATCAACCAAGGGAGTAGAAACACCAAAATGTTAGATGGTTAAACTCCTACATCCCTCCACCTTACCCTCTATCTTAGGGCCTCATCCCTCTAATCTGATTATAAATCTATCTATCCCAACCAATACTAATAGTTATATGAGTACACTTGCTTTAAAACACACCTATTTTCACTGAGCCATCAATGACCAAGCTACCTATCTGAAAACCTCATACCTCCACTTTCACAACCTCTAATTTACCAAAACCCAAACCTAACTCACCACTTTACCCAAATCTTCCATCACCAAACCCACTCCCAAAATGACTTCCACCTTACCAACCAATACCAAAACCTCTAAACCCTCTCCACATTTAGTTGAATCCTACTCTACCATTTTATAAAGGTTATTACAAGATTTTTTCTTGACCCTACCCCATATCAAGCCATTTAACCCTCTCTGTAGACACTAAAATTGTGTCTACTCCCTTGGTCGACTCCCCCTTGGTCCCTTTCTAACTTCTAACCATCCCTAACCCACCTATGTCTTATTAATTTTAAATAATCATCTATTTTAAATTAATAATTTTCTCTCTCTCTCATGACACCTCACCCCTCTTAGGATACCTCTCCTTAGATGCCCTCCACTACCCCATGCCAAGTCTTAAATGCCTTAAGACCCCATTTCAACCCTTCCACTCATTTCCCAAACCTATTAAACCACCTTTGACCATTTCTTACCATGACCAGCTGACCTCGACAGAAGGAAGAATGGAAAAAAGGCTATTTTTAGCCCTTTTCCTATTCTTTGGCTACCGACGTCGGTCAGTAGTCAGCTGACGTCAGTGGTATTTCCAACGTCGATTGCCTTCAAAATTGCATTCAGCACCCCAAATGTAGGATCTTCAATTTTTCAATCAGCCAATCTTTCAATCCTTCAATCCTTCAATCCAACCTTTCAATCTTCAATCCGCCAATCTTTCAATGTAGGATCTTCAATTTTTCAATCGACCAATCTTTCAATCCTTCAATCTTGAACAATCAGCCAACCCTCTAATCTTCCAACCTCTCTCAAATGCACAGGAAGCATCACAGGGTACAACTACTTTGCATTAATCACTCCACCTTGCAGGAAGTCTTCTACACCAACAACATCAACAACAGGGCTCTTACACTTATTCTTCAATAGGTAGGAGGTAAGTATCCTTCTTTTATGTCATTTTAGTAACTTAGAATGTCTCTATAATTAGTTTTCTATTTATTGCTTCTAAGCTACATTACCAACCAGACTCGACTATCAACCAGACCAGACCTGACTCTCTCCCTGAGAAGGTTGAGAAGCCTTCTTCACATTCTCACTCTTTTTGACACCCTATCCCTTATCTGAATCTTTCCTCAGACCTTACTCTCAACCCTGCACAGACTCTCATACTACCACAGACCATTTTACAAACCATTCTATCGACCAAGAACCTGTCTAGACCCTGTCTAAAGTCACTACCTCGATCGATGCCGGCCATTTCCCCTACCGATGTCAGTAGGCTAATCGATGCCGGTGACCTTGACCTATCAACGCTGACAAAAATACCGATGTTAGTGACTGTGGCAGACCGACAGTAGATAGTAGTTATGCATTATTTCTATTTCTTTTGCTTAGTCTTTCACTTTTTATCTTTATTAGACATTATTTTATCAATAGTGGACTATCATCCCACAAGGAAGCCTTTGCAGTTTTGGGACTAAGCTTTTACTTGGCAGTCCACCTTATCTCCATCTAACAACCTCTTTGTTTGAGTCTCTTTCTTCTACAGCTGTCATCCTCCATAGCCAAAGAGGAGTCCCTACAATGTCTAGATAACGGTGTGTAGACCTCATCCAGGAAACATCTAACCCTGACCATTTATCTTAGTTTCTCATTTCTTTTTGAATGTGAAAAGTGAAAACTTGTTTAGAAACATTCTGGCACACCCGGTGGGACCCTAGGAATTCTCCTTGGGTTCATACTTTTTTCTTCTAAACAAACTTTTCATATAGGTGCATTAGGTCTCTCCTTACATCTCTTTCTTCTATCTCTTCCAAAAGACACCATCAGCAAAGTTAAAAAGAATCATTCTTTTTCTTTCTTTCTTGCATCTTAGGCTAGTCAAAGTCATAGTCTTCAACCTCTTCTCACTTGTCTGCATACGAACACACATTTTAATTTGGGCTTAAAATACATTGCATTTCATTTCTTCCTGAATGCATATTTAGTCCACACATCTAGTAATTAAAATCACATCATGAATAAATCGTAGCACACTCATGTTACATGACCAAACCACTATCACAAATCAAACATCTTAACTTACTTGAGACAAGGCCCGACTAGGATTTCATGACCTAGCGGATACCTTACTCGTCCCGAAAATCCCACTTAGACTTCACTACCAAGGGGAAAGATCACTCTGTTCTCTGGCAGAGGATAATCTCTAGGGGAAGTATATACTGGCTAAGCAAGACCAGCTTATCACTGGGCTTGTGAAGTGAGGGGAACTTGCTCCTTAGCACTAGGCCACGTATGGAACCTAACACACACTCTTAAGCACCAAAACTAACCTAAAACCATCTTTAGACTACCTCTTCTAGGACCCGTTCTACAAGCCAACTTCCCAAACACACTCTAAGGCATAAGCCAACATGATTCTAAAAGTTTATTCTTAGGATTTAACATTTAGGATCTGCCTGTCTCCATCTATTTTTCCGTTCCTATCTAGTTTTTTGAGCTAGTGAGGATGTTTCCTTCTTTCTTTCAAAAACTCTCAAATTTTCTGAGTTTCTGGAAAACACAATAATCGACATCAATTTTCCCACTGACTTCAGCCACTTTCTTCGTTGTCATCAGTTATCTGACTGACCTCGGCAATTTGTTCCACTGACATCGGTTTTTATACTGACGTTGGTCACTATCCAAATCCTTCTTCCAAAACAACATGCTTAAAACCTAACTTTCTTGCTATCCAACATCCATTCTAGTTTTTTGAGACTAAAAAACACAGTTTCTAAAACTTGAACCTCTTGCCTTGAATGGTTTTGACACGTAGTCAAACCAAGACTCTTGTCGACCACGCGAGGCAATAACCACTTCCACCTTCGCCTTCCATGACTAGTCCTCTATGAAGTATCATTCAGAGACTGAACTAACTCCTCCTTGATCGACCCTGACCCAACCATCTATTATTCCCAAAGGGGACCAAAACTTTGAAATGTTCCTTGACCTCAATGTCAAGGCCCTTCAACATTATCTCATGAGAAGCCAAATGCGAGACTCCTTAGGCAACCCAATTTATGGGATGCCAACCTCCTTAACTGAAGTGGCAATGATATTGACAGCGTCCGCTACCCAACCCATGACCACTCTGGCCTTTGCTTCGACTATCAACCCGACCATGACCTATCTTCAAAGTGTGGCTTCTCCTTCTATCTCTAGGCCCACTTCCATCAGGGTTTTGGCCCCCCATCAACCACAGACTATTCAATAAAATTCTACCCCTTTCCAAAATCTAGTTGTCTCCATCCCACCTACTCTTGCCTCCATCAACACAAGAGTAACTACCTACCCTTCAACCAGTGTTGCCACCCCTCAACCACCTTTGGTGGCCCCTCTTCAATTTATGCCCTCTAACTCCATGCCACAACCACCCCTGGCTTCCACATCTATCCCAATGACTAGTTATCAATATGTTATGCCTATACAAATGCAATTGACTATGTCATACGCCTCTTCTAGCACCTTTTAAGTGCCTTAAAACCTAGGGGGCACCCCATCTACCAATTTATCAGTCGATCTCATCAACATGCTGATGGACAAAATGTCTAGTCTTGAGGCTTCCATTATTGGTTCAAGTAATGTCCTTTCATATGACCAAATTTGCAACGAACCCATCCATCCCTCCATCCCAATCCAATCGTATCCTAGTTAGTGGGAGCTTCCTAAGTTTACTCACTTCTAGAGTAAGGAAGACCCACAGCAGCACCTACGAGCATTCAGACATGCTTGTTACTTGATAGCACATGATGATGCATTATTGTTATGCACGTTCCCCATATCACTTTCTGGCCCTGCCCTTGATTGGTGTAGCTCTATCACCGGTCATTCTATCTTTTCATTCACTCAACTTGCCCAATTATTCCTTGACCACTTTTCGATCAATATCACCAAAAAGGTCTCAATCATAGATCTATACTCTATCAGGCAGTTTGATGACGAATCCATAATCAATTTTGTCACTCGTTAGAGAGGCCTAATCAACCAACTCTCCTTCCCTTTACCTCAACCTGAGCTCATCGAGCTCTTTTCTCAAGAACGTGCCACATACATCTCATCCACCTTGCGAGTTCAAACATTTCACACTTTTGACGAAGCTTTCACCATGGCCCGAAAGCTTGAACTCTGCGCTATTGAAGAAAATAGGGTCAAATTGTGTAATACCAATGCAAAAATTGATGACCCTTCTTCTTCCAAACCTTCTTCTTCCCACTCCAAGTCCAAAGGAGTGGCCAAAACTATGGTTGTTAGATCACCATCCTTGACAATGACCGATCAATCTCAACCTTCAACATCTCAAAGCATCACCAAATAATTCCAACAATGGTATATACAGTGTCAGTATACTCCTATAGGAGAGTCATACGCTTCCGTGTTGGAAAAACTCGTCAAGCAGGGGGTCCTCAATCTCCCTCCCATTTGACCACCTCAATTTGACCCTTCAAAATCCATCCCTACATGGTACAGGGAAAATGACTTCTGTCACTATCACCGTGTCCAAGGCCATGACATCAACAACTTCTGAACCTTCAAGAACATTGTCCAAGACATGATAGATAAGGGAGATCTTGTTTTGGATAACCCAAATGTACCACCTAGTCAAAACATCGATATCTTCAAACAACCTTTTCCTAACCATCCTCCTAATCAAAACAATGTCCAAACCATGGCTGATAGCTCACACGAGCATAATATATGCACAGTCAACACAGTCTCACCTCTTGTCCCTGACCAACCTCCTCCACAGGTAGAAGAGCTCTCTTCTCCTATTCATCTATCACAGGTAGAAGAGCCTTCTTCTCCTATTAGTTCTCCATCGACCTCTCTTATATTGGAGGATGCTTCGACCATACCAATGCCATTAGCCCCACCTTCATCCTTCCTCCTACCAATGGAGGACCATACCCTTCTTACTCCTCAACCACAAGTAGAAGGCACCATCATCCCTGCCCTCTATCCTCTTGAGGAGTCACATTCTCCAATTTCTTCTCCACCAAGAGAAGAACCTATCTCTTCACCCACTTCGACAGAGGAAGTCCCAGTGATGGTTTCCTCTTGCCTTTTGCTTAAGATCGCTACATCTCACTCACCTCCGTCCACATCTGAACCCAAACCCACACAGGCATCCATCAAGCCAAAAGAGATTAAATCTCTCAGTGTTTTCCCCATATCTAACCATGCCTCACATAATAGTGGCCCTCAAACCAAACCAAAGAAGGCCACTAAACCACACTGGAGAGTTCCTCCCCCACCTTCATCATTGCCCTCTATTTTGGGCCCATGTCCATCCACCTTAATAGGAGTGCTTCCTACTCCAACACCTCACAGAGGCAAATTGCCTCCATTATCCCCTTTACCCATTAAACATATATTTCCTCCAAAATGACCAATGCCTCCTACACCTCCAAAACAAAATTCATCAACCCCAACTGTAACAAAACATGTAGACCCATTGGCAGGTTTTTATGCCTTACTGTTATGATAATTGTTGCAGTCTTCTCGCATCAGTCTTCCACCTCTTAAACCATACCAATCTCTTAGACCAAAACTACCCTGGTTTAATGACACTAAATTTTGTGCATATCATCGCACACTGGGACATGACACTGAGCATTATTGTGCCCTCAAGGTTGTCATTCACCAATGCTTGGAGAAAGACACCCTTCTTCTTGACCATATTATCAAGAAACCTTCAACATCATCCCATGCTTACCATACCTCCTCACCTTCACACTCATCAACTCTCAGATCAAGGCCATCTTGGTTCGACAACACTAAATTTTTTCACTATCATCGCACTTCGAGACATGACACTGAGTGTTGTTGCACTCTTAAAGCTGTCATTCATCAACACTGGAAAAAGGATACCCTTCTCATCATGGATCCTCTTGACTACCCCTTTGCCAAATATTTGACACCATCACACGCCTCACAAACATCATCACCTAAATCAAGATCTCAACACTAGACTATGGTCCCTCCACCACCTTTAACCCCATTATTTGAAATCAACACAATCAACTTGACCACCAGCCCACCAACCCAAAAGGATAAATGGAAAAGACATGTTTATATCCCTTAGACATCCCCATCTACCAAGCCTTCACCACAACCAAAACCCAAGATTACTGTCTTGGGCACATCTCGACCAGTATCCTCAAAAACAATCCTTGACTCTGTGGTGAAACAACCTCACCACACGACCCCTGTGAAGATATCTTTGTATGATCTCATACAAAACTCTCCATAGCATCATCAAACTTTGATCCAAGTCTTACAATCAATGGAGGTCCAACCTGATGACCCCCAACCATTAGCCACTTTAATCAAATCATTTCCAACCATTTCCTCTGTCACCATCTGTGATTTTGAGATTCCTACCTCTAACCTGGCAGATTAGGATCTCGCCCTCTCACACTAAATCTGTCAAACATTCTCCCTAGTAGCTGGGGGAATTTGACGTTACCCTGACTATCGTAGTCTCGACCAAACATCAACCAAGCTTTGACCAAACATCAACCAAACATCAACCAACCTTTTAATCCTAAAATCAACCAAACTTTGACCAAACATTGACCAAATATCAACCGACCTCGACCAAGTCTCGACCAAGCCTTGACCAAACATCGACCAAACCTCAACCAAATATCAACCAAGCCTCGACCAAGCATCAACTGACCTCGACCAAGCCTCGACCAAGCCTTGACCAAACATCATCTTAACATCCAGACATTGACCAAACATCATCCAGCCAAACACATCGACCAAATATCAACCACCTTCATGTCAAATATCAACCAACTTCTTATCATCGACCAACACGTGACCAATATGGAATGGAGTAAATGAGGCAAATTTGCTCTTAATTGGCTCAGACCTTACATCATCATGCACAGGTATGGATCAGGGACTTATCGTCTGTTTTCTCTTGAAGGCCGACCAAAAATTGAGCCCCTGAATGCCTTGCATCTGTGACCATTCTACTGTTAGTTGAGTACTCGTTCACTTGACATTTAACTTGAGCTCATCCCATGAGTAATCCTTGTCCTTTTAATCCTCATTCCTTTCAACCCTATTCCTCTAACACAAACCGCATGTAACCCTTTTATAAAGTATGAATGCTTTGTCTTAATAAAAGGGAGCCCTTGAACTTCTATTAGTCTTGTCCATGACTCAAAATTCTATCAAAAATAAATTTAGATGTCAAAATATCAAAAGGTCACAAATTCTAAATGCAGACTGCTCCCTCGAAGGACAGCTGTATCATCATTGCTGTAGTTAATAGACTGCTCCCTCGAAGGATAGCTATTTAAAGCCCTCATACATATAACAGAAGCAGAACATAGACCACTCCCTCAAAGGATGGATATGCCTAACATCTTGCTATAAACAACACTCTTTTAGAATCTTCCCGCATCGATCAGCTTTAGAAATGACCACAAAGCATAATGACATCTCTATGTAGACTTCCTACATTGATCAGTCTACAAAAAAAAAAGCTCATGGACTTGGCTTGTAGTCGTCTCAGGGTCTCCTATAAAAAGGGGCAAAGTTATCCCTACTAAAAAGGTTTATCCTATCCTACTATATCATATCACCTGCTCAAGGGATTTCAAGCTCATTTTAATGTCAAAATGATTCGATTACTTCTCTAACACAACCAATGGTCAATGATGTGATGCATGAATAGGGCTTTTGGATGTAACAACCCCTACCTATGCTATCATTCTGGTCCTTGTCAATGAAAGAGCAATTTGCCTTTCACTTCCTTTTTCACTTTGGTCACATTCAACCAAATCATTTGCCAACCAAACCAAACCAAACTAAACATTTTTAGACCACCAACATGACATAGTCCATTTCACATAGTTTCTATGGAAACCAATACACATGAAAACTATCGACCATATAATTTATGCCAAGCATAAACCATTACTTGCTGAAGCATAAATAGACTCAATTCATTTTTAGCATACATCCATCACTAATATGGAAAATTGCTAGGAATGAAAGACCACATCACCAATGTTACAAAATACACCATCACATAATATGGAAAAGGCTATAACTGTAGACACCGCAAACGTGTCTGCACCTTGGTCCTCCCCCTTGGCCTCAAACCCCTATCCTAACCCTTGACCTTGGCCCCCTTTCCACCCTACCCTTGCCACCTTGGATCCTCCCTTGAATCCCTCCACCTTCCCCCTAGCATTTATTAGGCCAAATCTCTTCATTATCTTCCCCCCACGCCCATTTTGGCATCCTCGTGACCGTTCTTCCCATCCCCCCTCGCTGGCCGGCATGCAAGAATGGGTAGAGGCTATTTTTAGCCTCTATCCCCATTCTGCGACCGCCGACGTCAGCGATCCTTCGGCCGACGTCGGTGAAACTGCCAGCGTCAGCATCCTTCATTACCCTTTTCTGCATCTGTTGCACCCCTTGGACCCTTGAGCTCGCAAACAGATCTCTCTTGGTGTTTTGGCATTCATCTTGTCTCCATTTGGACCTCGTACAACAACAGTAACAGGTGCAAAGGTTCTTCATCAGAGTTCTCTTCTTGTAGAATCCTCTGTGGCTTCAACAATAGCTTCTTCAACTCTTCATTCAGCAAGCAAAAAGGTAAGCAAGTCTGTTAATTGATTCTGTTCTTTAAGTTTTCAGTCATCTGCTATTCCTATTCCCTCCATCCTTCCCCCTGAGAGGCTGAAAAGCCTTCTCAGGACCTGTCCTCTGTCCATCCTCCTCTCACATTGTCCCACTCTTCATACCAATCCCAGACAACTCCCTCATCCCCCTTTTGCCAACAAAGACCCTGTACAGGGCAAGACCACTCCTCAGTCCATTCAGACCCGTCCCCAAACTCTGTCTCGACCCTCTTAGCATCTCGAGCCTATCCACAGTCCAGAACACATCCCAGACCTGACCACAGGCACTGACGCCGGTCACTTCCCCAACCGACGTCGGCAGACTCTTAACCGATGCCAGCAGAATTTCTGACCTCGGCGACTGTCATCAGCCCGACTACTCCTTTCAGGTAATCATTGGTGTTTTCTTTCATTCCTAATCTATTTATCACTTCTATATTTTGGCATCTTATATTTTCTTAGTCTTTATCTGTCTGTTATCTGTGGGTTGACCTCCCTTAAGGAAGTTTTTACACTTCCGAGAACAAGCTTTCGCTTGGCAACCCACCGCCTATCCATCTAACATTTTCTTGTCCAAGTTTCCTTGTTTCTTGCAGGTGTCATTCCTCCACAGCCAAAGAGGGGTGCTCACAAGCGTCTGGATTATGGTGCGCAGTCTTTAGTCCAGGTACTTCCCATGCCTTGTCCATTACTTTTTTAGTTTCTTCTTTCTCTTAGATCTAAAAGCGAATTAGCACAAGAAACATTCTGGCACGCCCGGTGGGACCCTAGGTTCCTTCTGGGTTCCTTTTCTTCTTCATTCATTTAGGAGCATTAGGTTCTTACCTTTTCTCCTCCTTCTTTTCTTCTCAATGACACTATAAGCAGGAATTAAAACGAATCCTTCTTTTCTTTCTTGCACATTCTAGACTAGTCTAAACATCATACTCTTGACCCTTTCTCAAAACTTGTCTACATCACAACATCACATTTCGACTTGGGCATTAAAACGTATTGCACTTTCATTTCTGCTTGTGCTTGCATTAGTCCACATCTAGTAACTTAGACGCATATTGAATAAATCTAGACACTTGATGTTACACTACCAAACCACATGCACTAAACAAACATAAAACTTACTTGAGACAAGGCCCGACTGGGATTTCATCCCCCAGCGGATACCTTACCCATCCCGGTGACCCTACTTGGATTTCATCACCAAGGGGGAAGCCCACTCCATTCTCTGGCGGAGTCTAAACTCTAGGCGAGGTATATCTTGGCTAAGCGAGACCAGCTAACCACTGGAATCGTGAAGTGAGGGGAGCTTGCTTCTTAGCACTAGGCCATGTACCAGACCCTAACACAGATCTTTGAGCACCTAAAACAACACCTAAAACCATCTTTAGACTACCTTCTTCTAGGACCCTTCTTGCAGCCAATCTCCCCAAACATCCATCTAAGGCATAAGCCATAATTTCTAAGGTTAATTCCTAGGATTTATCGCTTAGGCTTGTGTGTCTCTCTCTGTTTTCCTCTTCTCATCTATTTGTTTGAGTGAGTGAGGTCGCTTTCTTCATTGTTTTCCAAGAACCTTTTGGTTCTCTGGAAAACACAGTCACCGACATCGGTTCTGTCACCGACATCGGTTCTAATACCGACGCCGGCTTTATCTGTTACCGGCATCGGTTATCTGACCGACGTCGGCCATCGTTCTAACCGACATCAGTTTTTAAACCGACGTCGGTCTCTGTCACTGTCCTTTTTTTAAAAAACTAGCAGCCTGAAACCTATCCCTTCTCTGTCAAAAAACTCCATTCTGGTTTTCTGAGACTGCAAAAACACAGTTTCTAGAACCAGGACTCTCTTCTTAACCACTTTAGCCAACAGTCGCTTCCGTCTATCCTGTCTCTAACCAGTCCTATCATGGAGTTCCACTCGGAGACTGAAAGAACTCCTACAGGACTGACCCCGACCCCGACCCCGACTCAAATTCCCATCATCCCTGAAGGGGACCAAGATTTCGAGAGATTCTTGGACCTCAATACCGTAGCCCTCCAAAACTATCTCGCGAGAAACCCAACGCGAGACCTCTCGGGTGACGTGGCGATGCCATCCATTCCATTCGCCACCCAACCCTTTATGACTCAGCCTTTCGCCTCAACTATTAACCCAACCATGGCCAATACGCAAAGTTTGGCCTCCCCATCTATTTTTAGACCGACCTCCATCGGGGTTCCATTACCCCCTCAACTACCTGCAATTCAACCAAGTTCTACATCGTATCAGAACTTGATTATCTCGACCCCTTACACTCTTGTGCCCACAAATGTAGGAGTGCCAACCTATCTTTCTACCAGTGCCGCCATTCAACCACCTTTGGCGGTGCCCAGTCAACCTATACCTTCGACCTTTGTAACGCAACCACCTCTAGCCTCCACTTCCGCCCCTGCGACTAGTCATCCGTACATTGTACAACCGACTATGTCACACACCTCCTCTAGTCTCTTCCAAGTGCCTTACAACCTAGGGGGCGCTCAACCCGCCAATCCGTCAGCAGACATCATTAAGATGCTGATGGATAAAATGTCCAGTCTCGAAGCCTCCATTTCTGGTTCAAGCAATACTTTGTCATATGAACAAATTTGCAATGAGCCCATCCATCCTTCCGTCCCTATTCAACCATACCCTAACCAATGGGAGCTTCCTAAATTCACTCGCTTTCAGAGTAAGGAAGACCCACAACAACATCTACGGGCATTTAGACATGTCTGTTATCTTATTTCCCATGACGATGCATTGCTTTTACGCACGTTCCCTATGTCCCTTTCTGGCCCTGCCCTTGACTAGTATAGTTCTCTTGCTAGACACTCTATCTTTTCATTCATCCAACTCGCCCAACTATTTCTTGACCATTTCTCAATCAACATCACTAAACAAGTCTCAATCACAGACCTTTACTCCATCAGGCAATTTGATGACGAATCTGTTGTCGACTTTGTCGCTCGTTGGAGAGGTCTGATTAACCAGCTCTCCTTCTCTTTACCTCAACCCGAGCTCATCGAGCTCTTCTCTCGAGCATGTGCCAGACACATCTCTTCTACCTTGCAGATTTAGACATTTCGCACTTTTGATGAAGCTTTCATCATGGCTCGAAAGCTTGAACTCCGTGCCCTTGAAGAAGATAAGGTCAAATTGCGTAATACCAACGCAAAATCTACTGACCATCCTTCTTCCAGACCTTCTTCTTCTGCCAACTCCAAGTCTAAAGGAGTGGCCAACACTGTGGTCATTAGATCACCATCCTCAACAACAATGAATTATTCTCAACCTTCGACATCTTCCAGCATCACCAAACAATTCCAACAACGGTACATTCAGTGTTCTTACACTCCACTTAGAGAACCATACGCTTCCATTTTGGGAAAACTACTCAAGCAGGGGGTCCTCAATCTCCCTCCAATCTGACCACCTCAATTTGACCCTTCAAAGGCCATCCCTACATGGTATAGGGAGGCCGACTTCTGTCCCTTTCATCGCATCCAAGGCCATGACATCGACAACTGTCGAACTTTCAAAAACATCGTCCAAGACATGATCGACAAGGGGGATCTTATTTTAGATAACCCGAACGCCCCACCTAACCAACATATTGACATCTTCAAACAACCATTTCCGAATCATCCGCCTACTCAAAACAACGTCCAGACTTCGACCAATGACCCTCAAGACCATGACATTCACATGATTAGCACTATCTTGCCTCTTGTCCTTGACCAACCTCTTCCATTAAAGGATGAGGAACCCTCTTCTCTTATTAGTCCTCCATCTATTTCTCCTATATTGGAGGATGCCTTGACCACACCTACACCATTAGCCCCACCTTCATCCAATGACCATACCTTGCCTACTCCTCAAGCACAAGCAGAAGGCATAATCATCCCTACCTCCTGCCATCTGGAGGAGCCACACTCTCCTATTTCTTCTCCACCCAGAGAAGAACCAGTCTCTTTACCCATTTCAATCGAGGAAGACCCAGTCGCGGTTCCCTCTTGTCCTTTGCGTGAGATTGTTACATCTCACTCACCTTCATCCACATCCAAACCCAAACCCACATCTAACCTCGCCTCGCACAACGGTGGCCCTCGACCCAAACACACGAAAGCTACTAGACCACACCGGAGAACTCCTCCCCCACCTTCGTCATTACCTTCAATCTTGGGCCCGCATCCGTCCACTTTAATAGGAGTGCTTCCCACTCCCATCCTTCACAGAGGCACATCGCCTCCATTACTTCCTCATCCCATCAGACATACATCTCATCCGAACTCTCAACCTATGCCTCTTTCACCTCCCAAACCAACGTCACCAACCCTCACTGCAATAAAGCATCCAGACCCGTTAGCAGGTTCATATGTCTTGCTCTTACGACACTTGTTGCAGTCGTCTCGTATCGACCTCCCGCCTCTTAGACAATATCAATCTCTCAGACCTAAACCACCATGGTTCGATGACACTCGCATTTGTGCGTATCATCGCACGCCTGGGCATGACACGGAGCATTGTCATGCCCTCAAGGTCGCCATTCACCAATGTCTTGGGAATGACACCCTTCTTCTCGACCACGTTATCAACAAACCCTCAACACCACCCCACTCATCAACTCTCGGATTAAGACCATCTTGGTTCGACAACTCCACATTCTGCCATTATCATCACACTCCGGGACATGACACTGAGCGTTGTTGCGCTCTTAAAGCTGTCATTCGTCAGCACTGGAAAAGGGATTCCCTTCTCATCAAGGGTCCTCTTGACCACCTTTTCGACAAAACATCAACCTCGACTCATGCCTCTCCAACCTCATCATCTAAATTGGGATCTCCACACCAGACTGTGGTCCCTTTGCCGCCTTTGACCCCCTTATTTGACATTAACACCGTCCATCTGACCACTAAACCTCAACCGACCTTAACCAACCTTTCAAACATTCTCCCTACCCGCTAGGGGAATTCATCCTTTATTCAAACCTCGACCAACTGTTCAACCCAGTCTCTACCACATATCAATCACTCATTTTATCTTAAAACCCGACCAAGTATCCACCGACCCAACCCCCGACCAATTATTCAACTAGTCTCAACCAAACTTCAACCAAATATCAATCACCCTGACCTCTCGACCAAGCATTCAACCTTTCTCAACCAATCAACAACCATATCAACCAACTTCACATCCACCATCAACATCTGACCAATCTGGAAAGAGGCAAATGGGGCAGGTTTGCTCCTAATTGACTTGGACCTTAACATACTAGCATGACCCAGGGTCTTATTAGACCTTAAACCCCTTTTTGTGTCTTGCGTCTTCGACCATTCTTCTGCTAGTCGAGTACTCATCTACTTGACACGTAACTTGAGCTCGTCCCTTGAGCAATCCTCGTCCTCTTAATCCTCATCCCTTTCAACCCTATTTCCCTTTAACAAGTCCTCTACAACCCTTTTATGATACATGGATGCTTTGTCCTAATAAAAGGGGAGTCCTTGAACTTTTACAGCCTTGTCCATGACTCTAATCTAATCAAAAAATCAAAAAATATATAAAGATGTCAAAACATATCCATGGTCACAAAATCAAGTCAAAATCAAAAAGACAGACTGTGCCCTCAAAGGACAGCTGTACTATCATTGCTGTATTACTAGACTGATCCCTCGAAGGACATCTAGGCCAACTTATCAAACATTATTAAGCAAAAATATAGACCACTCCCTCGAAGGATGGCTATGACTAAATCTTGCTACAAACAGCACCTTCTTAGAAGCTTCCGCATTGATCAGCTTCGCAACATGACCACTACATCAAAAGACATCTATATGTAGGCTTCCCGCATCGATCAGCCTGCGCAAAAAAAAAAAAAAAAAAAAAAAGGGTCATGGACTTGGCTTGTAGTTGTCTCAGGGTCTCCTATAAAAGGGGCAAGGTTATTCCTGCCCTTAAACTGGGTTACCCTATCCTCTTCCTCTCACCTGCTCAAGGGACTTCGAGCTCACTTTAATGTCAAAGTGATTCGATTACCGTTCTAACTCAACACTGGTCAATGACGTAATGCATGAACGGGGCTTTTATTCTAATAACCCCTATCTATGCTTCTTTTCTGGTCCTTGTCAAGGAAAGAGCGATTTGCCTTTCATCTTTTCTCTTCGCTTTGGTCACATTTAACCACATCAATTAGCGACTCATCTCAAACCCAGCCATTTTCATCATTTTCAGCTGGCATCATCCTAGACCATTTCACATAGTTTCTATGGACACCAGTACACATGGAAACTACCGACTAGACCCAATTTATGTTAAGCATAAACCAATACTTGCTGAAGCATAAATTGACTTCTATTCATTCTTAGCATACATCCATCGCGACTATGGAAACTTGCTAGGGATGAAAGACTCTCGACCAATTCTGTAGAATACACCATCTGTAGCATCATTTTATCCTCATCTTACCCTCATCATTTCAACACATGACCAATCTCATCATCGACCAATCTTCTCAATTTGTCTGAACTAGATTGGTCTGAGGCCCTATGACCAGGGCTATGTAGGTAGCACTCAGATAACACATCCTCTGAGGTTAGCTCGACCACCCCCGTTTGTTCGTCTCTTTGATGAACAAACCTTCTCTTCTGCGACCTTGACCTTGACCTTGACCAAGACCAATCATTCTCTTTGACCAAGACCAATCATTTTCTTTGTCTAAGACCAATCATCGACTTTGACCAAGACCAATCAATCCCTCTGACCCTCCCTCCCTTTTAGGGAGAACTACATTGGCCTGAGGCCCTTCACACAAGGGCTATGTAGGCAGCACTCAGATCACATGACGTTTTCTGAGGTTAGCTCGGCCGCATCCTTTCATCCATCCATCCCCTTGACCAACGACCATCCTTCGACCTTCGACCACTTCCAAGACAATGTTGCCTTGGTTGTTTTTGCGTGTGTGCTACCTCACGGCTGGTTAGCAGAATTGTCCACAGACTATTTTTGACCCTTCGCAAGTATAGGATCGCGAGCCAGTTGATCCCTACTACTTGTGACTTTTTCGTGTTTCTAGGAGCACTTCCTGAGCCCTAGATACCTGGAACATGATGGCCATTTGGAGCTTTAGCTTAAATTGAGTGACCCGATCAGCAGACGACTAAATGCTGGGGCCCGGTTACTTCAATTTTGGCACTTCTTGACCCTCGACATGTGACAATTTGACCCGACCATCCCGTGATGTGGTATACGCGCAATCACGACTTTTGTAGCATTTTCACTCCCTTTTCATCTTTCTCATCCATTTCTCTATCAAATCAACACTCGATCTTCGGTTCCCTTCTCTCAACTATCGCTTTGAGGGGGGAACACCTCATCCCTTTTCTGGGGCAACCAACTCTTGTTTTTGTCTTGCAGTTCGTCTAGAACAACCAACAAGACAAAAAGGGGCAAATGTAGACACTGCAAACGTGTCTGCACCTTGGTCCTCCCCCTTGGCCTTAAACCCCTATCCTAACCCTTGACCTTAGCCATCCTTTCCACCCTACCCTTGCCACCTTGGATCCTCCCTTGAATCCCTCCACCTTCCCCCTAGCATTTATTAGGCCAAATCTATTCATTATCTTCCCCCCACGCCCATTTTGGCATCCTCGTGACCATTCTTCCCATCCCCCCTCGCTCGGCGGCGTGTAAGAATGGGCAGAGGCTATTTTTAGCCTCTGTCCCCATTCTGTGACTGCCAACGTCGGCGATCCTTCGACCGATGTCGGTGAAACTGCCGGCGTCGGCATCCTTCATTACCCTTTTCTGCATCCGTTGCACCCCCTGGACCCTTGAGCTCGCAAACAGATCTCTCTTGGTGTTTTGGCATTCGTCTTGTCTCTGTTTGGACCTCGTGCAACAACAGTAATAGGTGCAAAGGTTCTTCATCAGAGTTCTCTTCTTGCAGAATCCTCTGTGGCTTCAACAATAGCTTCTTCAACGCTTCATTTAGCAAGCAAAAAGGTAAGCAAGTCTGTTAATTGATTCTGTTCTTTAAGTTTTCAGTCATCTGCTATTCCTATTCCCTCCATCCTTCCCCCTAAGAGGCTGAAAAGCCTTCTCAGGACCTGTCCTCTGTCCATCCTCCTCTCACATTGTCCCACTCTTCATACCAATCCCAGACAACTCCCTCATCCCCCTTTTGCCAACAAAGACCCTGTACAGGGCAAGACCACTCCTCAGTCCATTCAGACCCATCCCCAAACTCTGTCTCGACCCTCTTAGCATCCCGGGCCTATCCACAGTCTAGAACACATCCCAGACCCGACCACAGGCACCGACACCGGTCACTTCCCCAACCGACGTCGGCAGGATAACCGACGTCGGCAGACTCTTAACCGACGTCGGCAGAATTTCTGACCTCGGTGACTGTCATCAGCCCGACTACTCCTTTCAGGTAATCATTGGTGTTTTCTTTCATTCCTAATCTATTTATCACTTCTATATTCTGGCATCTTATATTTTCTTAGTCTTTATCTGTCTGTTATCTGTGGGTTGACCTCCCTTAAGGAAGTTTTTACACTTCCGAGAACAAGCTTTCGCTTGGCAACCCACCGCCTATCCATCTAACATTTTCTTGTCCAAGTTTCCTTGTTTCTTGCAGGTGTCATTCCTCCACAGCCAAAGAGTGGTGCTCACAAGTGTCTGGATTATGGTGTGCAGTCTTTAGTCCAAGTACTTCCCATGCCTTGTCCATTACTTTTTTAGTTTCTTCTTTCTCTTAGATCTAAAAGCGAATTAGCACAAGAAACAATAACATCATCTTACCCTCATCCTTTAATCATGACCAAAACCAATCATCAACCGTTTTTCCTCCTCATCTAAACTACATTGGTCTAAGGCCCTTCCAACAAGGGCTATGTAGGTAGCACTCAGGTGACATGATGTCTTTTGGGGATAGCTCGACCACATCCATTTGTTTGTCTATCTGATGGACAAACTATTTTTATCCTTTGACCATGACTTGACCTCGACCAACCTTGTCCATAATCGACCCTCTTCCTCCCTTTTAAGGAGAACTAAATCAGTCTAAGGCCCTAACGACAAGGACTATATAGGCAGCACTCAAATGACATGATGTCTTCTAGGGTTAGCTCGGCCACCCTCATTTGTTTGTCTACCTGATGGACAAACTATCCTCCTTTGACCACGACTTAACCTCGTCCAACCCATCCATAACTAACCCTCTTCCTCCTTTTTTTGGAGAACTACATTGGCCTAAGGCCCTTCCAACAGGGGCTATGTAGGTAGCACTCAATTGACATGGGGTCTTCTGAGGTTAGCTCAGCCACATTCCTTCATCCGTCCATTCATTCGACCAACTATCTATCCCAGCCTCACCTCAACCAATGACCTTGGAGATCATGATTATCTCATCAGACCACGACCACTTCCAAGACAACGTTGCCTTGGTTGTTTTTGCATGTATGCTACCTCATGAATGGTTAGCAAAATTTTTTGCAACCCATATTTTGACCCTCACAAGTATAGGATTGCAAGCAAGTTAATCCACACTACTTGTGACATTTTCATGTTTCTAGGAGCACTTCCTAAGCTTGGAATACCTGGAACATGATGACCATTGGAGCTACAGCTTGGATCATTTAACCCAATCAGCTACAACTAAATGTTGGGTCCTGGTTATTTCAATTTTGGCACTCCTCGACCCTTGACCTATGACAATTTGACTTGACCATCTCGTGAAGTGGTATGCATGCAATCCCAACTTTTGTAGTATTCACACCCCATCTTCACCATATCCATCAATCTCTCTATCAAATCGATACCTGATCTCAGGTTCCCTTCCCTCGACTCCCGCTTTGAGGGGGGAAAACCTCATCCCATACTTGGGGTAATCAACTTATTTTTGTCTTACAGTTTGTCAAGAACAACCAACAAGACAAAAAGGGGCAAATGTAGACATTGAAATCACGTCTACTCCCTTGGTCGACTCCCCCTTAGTCCCTTTCTAACTTCTAACCATCCCTAACCCACCTATGTCTTATTAATTTAAAATAATCATCTATTTTAAATTAATAATTCTCTCTCCCTCTCATGACACCTCACCCCTCCTAGGATACCTCTCCTTGGATGCCCTCCACTACCCCATGCCAAGTCTTAAATGCCTTAAGAACCCATTTCAACCCTTCCACTCATTTCCCACGCCTATTAAACCACCTTTGACCATTTCTTACCATGACCAGCTGACCTCGGCAGAACGAAGAATGGACAAAAGGCTATTTTTAGCCCTTTTTCCTATTTTTTGGCTGCTGACATCAGTCAATAGTCAGCTGACGTCAGTGGTATTGCCGGCATCGATTGCCTTCAAAACTATGTTCAACACCCCAAATGTAGGATCTTCAATTGGCCAATCTTTCAATCCTTCAATCTGCAAATCCAACCTTTCAATCTTCAATCTGCCAATCTTTCATTGTAGGATCTTCAATTTTTCAATCAGCCAATCTTTTAATCCTTCAATCTTGAACAATTAGCCAACCTTCCAATCTTTTGATCTCTCTCAAACTCACATCAAGCATCACAAGGTAAAACTACTTTACATCAATCACTCCACCTTGCAAGAAGTCTTCTACACTAGCAACATCAACAACAGGGCTCCTACACTTCTTCTTTAGCAGGTAGGAGGTAAGTATCCTTCTTTTATGTCATTTCAGTAGCTTAGAATGTCTCTATAATCAATTTTCTATTTATTTCTTCTAAGCCACATTACCAACCAGACCTGGCTATCAACCAGACCAGACCTGACTCTCTCCCTGAGAAGGCTGAGAAGCCTTCTTCACATTCTCACTCTTTTTGACACCCTATCCCTTATTTGACTCTTTCCTCAGACCTTACTCTCAACCCTGCACAGACTCTCATACTACCATAGACCATTCTGTAGATCATTCTATCGATGAAGAACCCGTCCAGACCCTGTCCAAAGCTACTACCTTGACCGACGCTGGCCATTGCCCCTATCGGCATCAGCAAGCTAACTAATGCCAGTGACCTTGACCTAGTGACACCGATAGAAATATCGACATCAATGACTATGGCAAACTGATAGCAGATAGTAGGTATGCATTGTTTCTATTTCTTTTGATTAGTCTTTCACTTTTCATCTTTATCAGACATTATTTTATCAACATTAAACTGTCATCCCACAAGCCTTTGCACTTCTGGGACTGAGCTTTTGCTTGGTAGTCCACCTTATCTCCATCTAACAACCTCTTTGTTTGAGTCTCTTTCTTCTACAGGTGTCATCCTCCATAGCCAAAGAAGAGTCCCTATAATGTTTGGATAATGGTGCGCAAACCTCATCTAGGTAACATCTAACCCTGACCATTTCTTTTAGTTTCTTATTCCTTTTGAATGTGAAAGCAAAAACTATTAAAAACACTCTCAATTTAAAACCCATCTGGTATAATGACCATCATGTGTGCTCCTATCATATTCATTGGGTCTATAATGAGGATGATCTCTTAATACATGAACCTCCCATGGGCCATTACCAATCTAATAATCAATATCCATTAGCTAGAACCTACCTATTCCTCCACTCTCACCTTAGAGTGATGAAGAACCAAATGACTCTCCTAAGCCAATTCCTCCCTCTATTTATATCATTCATGTGGTCATAAGATCACAATAGAAGGATAAGTGGAAGGCCAAAGTGTTCATTCTATATACATACCCATCTTTTACACCCAACCAAACCCTACCCAAACATCCTCATCTTCACCCAAACCCAAGATATCTATCTTAGGTGCCTCCTAATCTAACCCTTTTGAATCCATTAGGAGAGTGGTGATAAAAAAACATCACCAAACCTTGGTGAAAATGATCTTATATGAGTTGATCACCACTTTATCTTATCATTACCAAGTAAAGATAGAGGCATTACAATTGGTAAAGGTCTAATCCAAAGACCCTCAATCTCTATCAGCCTTTGTCGACACTCTCTAAATTTCTAACCTTATCACCTTCAAGGATTCAAAAATACCTTTTATCCATCTATATGACCTAGATTCCCATCTCTTTATTACTTCTTACATCAACCAAACCCACATCAAATGGGTCATGATTGATGGGGGAGTTAATATTAATATCATATCCTCCCATTCCTATAGCCAACTAAACCTTTTAGACAATGCCATGTCCAAAATATTTTCCATCCTCCCTTCCTTTAATGATACCATGACCACTACCCTAGGAAAAATTGTTCTTCATATCCATGTAAGAACCTACATGCTCCCTAAACTCTTCTATGTAGTATAAGGTAAATTCCAATATAATGTTTTGTTGAGATGATTTTAAATCCTCTCCATGAGTTTTGTTCCCTCTACCCTTCATATTTGTGATAAATTTGAGCATGAATGCCAAGTTAACACCATCAAAGATAACCCAAGTCCTTTCTCAACATGCAACATGACCTAACAACCCAATAACATCCTCTTACCCCATCTAACACACCCTCCTTAACCAAGGATAAAACCTTCACCAAAAAAGAGGAAGCCTTACATTCCTCTATAAGTAAGGCATCCACTAGCTCCTTTATCCCCTATGATTAGATACCCACCTCAAACCCCTTAGAATCCAAATTCTAACATCTTTCACTGGGGTAATATCACCTCCTTGCCCTTGACACTTTCCCTACTCTACAAAAGTATGGGAAACTTGACCACCAACCTAGGTATGACCCTAATGTTAGGGCCATTATTCCCTTTGGACCTTAAAATTATCAAACCCATTTCATTTATGAGGGACTCAATAAACCACTTAGCACTTTCACTACCTCCCCTTCACCTCAACCATTCACCTCTGGCATCTCTTACCTAGACAAGCCAAGTTTTTCCAAAACATACCTTCATAAGTGTGTTAGGAAAGGATTTGGTCTCTGATGATATGAGCATGGCACACATGAGTTGGTCTCTATTGTGACCAAGAAGCCTCATTAGAAACATGGCCTTGGTTTCATTCTACCTATTAAGAAGCAAACTTAACCACCTACCACCACATTTATTAAGGTAGATACCCATTCCTCACTGACCTCTCCTCTAACTATGTGTGAAGATGATGACATCATCTCACTAAATTTTTTTTATCAACATGATTAAGATTAGACCCTTGACTTATAAAAAATAGGGGGAAATAATAACCATCCTTTTGACCCATCCTAAGATGATAAGAGATGTCTCCCCTACCATTAACATTGTTTAGTGCTACGATGATGATTCCATTCTCACCTACGTTGGTGCGCTAGATTCTTCCATCTATAAATTCTTTCCTCCCAACACTTCAACCATGTTTAACAAATCCACCATGGATATCAACTTGAGTACTCTATAAAACCCACACATTGTCAAAATCATCTAATCATTAAATGTCAAGGATCTTCAGTATTTCCCCTCTTTCCTCCAAGATCATAGCATAGCATTCATTTAGTCTTATAGAAACATGCTTAGAATTGACTCTATTATTTCTACCCATAACATAGTCACCCATCATGATCCTAAGCCCATCAGGTAGAAAATTTGATTCATGCACCCTCACATAGCCTTTCTCATTAAAGAAGAGCTTGAGAATCTTCTATCTATCAATTTCATTAAAACCATTGACTATCCCTAATGGGTCTCAAATTTCATGCTTATCACCAAAGCCACAGGGGGATTATTAATTTATGTGTAATTTCAGTAACTCAACCTCACTTGCCCCAAATATGACTTTCTTCTACTGAGCATCAACTAACTAATTGATCTTATAATTGACCATGAGATGTTATCTCTCATTAATGGAGTCTCAAGTTACAATCAGATCCTAATTACTCTTGAAGATCATCACAAGACCACCTTTACCACCCTATGGGGGACCTTCTACTATAGAGTCATTCCTTTTGGATTAAAAAATGCTCATATAACCTACTAGCATGACATGACCCACATCTTCCATGACCTTATCCATAAGATTTTAGAGGACTATGTGGATGACCTTCTCAAAAAATCCAAACTTTGAAAGGATCATTTATTCATTCTCAAGATCATCCTTGAGTAGATTATCCATTACCATGTCTACCTAAAACCCAAGTTAATTTTTTGGGTTTTTTCAAGAAAACTTCTTGGTTTTATTATCTCCCTTCATAAAATCAAAGTTGATACCACCAAGATCAAATCCATCCTTTAAATGCTTCTTCTAATCAACCTCAATCAACTTTGTAGTTTGTAGGGAAAGTTCTAATCCATTCATCACTTTATCTCCTATCTTTTGGACCTATGCCAACCCTTCAACCACCTTTTGAGTAAGGATGTCTATTTTAAGTGGAATAACAACTATCAAAAGGCCTTTGAGTCATGTAAAAACTACCTTTTGTCTTCACCTATCCTCACCCCTCCCAAGGATGACCAACCTTTCTACCTTTATATCTATGCCACTAACCACTACCTAGGGCCAATGATTTCTCATCAGGATGAACAACATAGAGAGAAATCCCTCTATTACATTATTTTAATACTTGTAGAGTATGATAATTACTATACCCATACAAATAATCTTTATTTATTTTTAGTATTTGTGGCCACCAAACTTTTCCATTACCTTTTTAACCATAAAACCTATGCCATAACCAATACCAACCCACTCAATTACATGCACTCCAATCCATACCAAAACCAACATATGGCCAAGTGTCTCATGATTTTAGAGGTGATTGACCTTGATTTCCTTCATAAAAAGTTAATTAAGGGGCAAGTCATTGCTGACCAAATGGCCAAAGCACCATTAGCAAGAAACCAAACTCCTTCTCTTGAGTTCCTTGATGAGTCCATTACGACCCTCTCATAGGAAAACTTCACCTATCAAGTCACCATGTTATTTGATAGATCAAAATGTTAATGTGGTTGGGGTGTGGGTATCATCCTTATTCTCTTTGGTGTTGATCCTCTTCCTTTTTCTTTCAAGCTTGATTCTGAAAGTACCAATAATATGACTAAGTACAAAGCCCTAGTCATAAGCCTTTAGATTGCCTTAGTTCTAGGAGTTAAAACAATAAAAATATTTGCTGACTCCCAAATTGTGGTCAATCAAATAAATGGATCTTAATAGTTTAATAATGATGTTTTGGAATAGTAAAAGTAACTAGTTGATGAACTCTTAACATCATTTGAATGTTACCACATCCAATCAACCCCACAGTCTACTAATATGTTTACCAACACCATGGCTTCCTTTGCCTCTTAGATCTCATATGCACCCTTTAAATCCAAGATATCTATCATCATAAATAGACTTACCCAACCTTCTTATGTCAAACTGGATTCTCTCACCATTTTCAATGTGGAAGAGACCCAACCCAACCTTTGGTATCAATATACCTTTGACTACCTCAACCTTACCATCATTATTTTTGGCCTCTTTAGGAATGTTTAAAGAGTGTTTATCTAGAGTACCTCATATTATACCATTATGGGAGGAATTATTTATAAACAAGACTTTTATGGCCTCCTCTTCCATTACCTATACAGTCATGAAGCTTCTCATGCTATTGAGGAAACACATGATGGGATATGTGGAGGACACTTTAGTGGCCTCATTATAGATAAACACATCTTCACCTTATCTATTACTAGCCTAACCTTAACTGAGACTACTATGATTATGTGAAAAAGTGTGTTAAATTACAATAACACACCAATTTACAACATGCACCTAGTTATAGTCTTCATGTTTCCACCAATTTCTAGCCCTTCTCACAATGGGGTCTAAATCTTATTGGTGAAATTAACCCCATTCCTCATAGTGACACCTTTCTACCATCACTGTGACCAAATATTTTACCAAGTGGGTAGAGGTTATTCCTTTAGTCTCAACCAAAGTGGAGAAGATTATTGATTTTATCAACCATCACATCATCTACTATTTTGGTGTTCCTCACAAGATTATCACCGATAATGGTAAGTATTTTAATAATAAGAAAGTCTAATGTTTGTGTGATGGTTTCAACATTAAGTTAAGATTCTCCTTGACTTATTTCCCTCAAGTGAATGGGTAGGCCAATCCTCTAATAAAATTATTAACAATATGCTAACTAAAATGGTCAACACATCTAGTTGAGATTGGTATTTGCACATCCCCTTTACTTTATGGGCATATCATACTAGCATTATAACCCTTACAAGTGCCACACCTTTATCTCTTGTGTTTGGAGTAGAGGCTATCTTACCTCTCAAAGTCCAAATACCCTCTCTTCATATATCTTTGAAATATCTCATTACTGAAGATGATTATCATCAACACCATTTATCTTAACTCGAGCTACTTGATGAGCATATCTTATCTACCCTTACCCATCTTCATGTCTATCAGGAGCACATCAAATGTGCCTATAACAACACCTTAGAGTGTAATAATTCAACATCACAGACCTCATCCTAAAGGAAAATCAACATGTCACCAATATGGAAAAAAGAAATCAAGGAAAGTTCACTTTCAATTAGCTTGAACCCTATATCATAACCCAAAAGTATGGATTAGGAGCTTACTATTTATCCTCTCTTGAAGGCAACCCACAACCTAAGCCCCTCAATGCTTCTCATCTGCATCCATTATTTTGTTAATAAGGATCAAGTTCACATTTTATTTAACTTAAGCTCATCCCTTGCTTTCAACCACATTCATCTCCCTATTATAGGGGAAACCAATTAGAATAAAATCATGTGATTATCCATCATAGTCATAGCCTAATCTTGAACAATGGGTATCATAGCTCTACCCATGACATGATTCTCTTAGTAATTTTTACCATTTTATTAGGATGGATTCCCATGATCATTTTTGCCTAAACCTCTTTACACCTAATCAACCTCTTGTGTTTCTTGTTTTTCCTTCATAAAGGTGAACCCTTAAGCCTATATAAGTAAGTATATGTCAATAAAAAATCAAAATCCAAACCAATAGAAATCATGGGTCATTCCAAGAATTCGTATACTATTCCCTTAAAGGATAGTTGCATAAGCATACTAAAATTGCATAAATATAAGGCGAACTTCTCCCTTAAAGGACAAATATCACAAATCCTTCAATAAAACAAACAAACTTAGACCAATCCCTTGAAGGATGGTTGAGTAAAGCATTTTTAAAAATCATATAAATTTATTGGAAGCCTCTCTTATCGATTAGATTACCATATACAAAAATCAAAAGACCCATTATAAATATCACAAGAAAATCAAGCTAATTTTAAAATCCATAATCAGCTCTCGCACAACACAATAATGTGGAAATCATAATTAGTTTTCACAAGTAGACTTCTTGCATCCATCAGTCTACACTTTGTATGATATATACTTATTTATAATGACTCTTTGAATTCCTATATAAGAGGCATGTTAGTCTCCTAAGAAGGTTCCATTTTCATCCATCTCCCCTTTATGTACTATAAGCAAGGGATTTTGAGATTACTTGACATTATGTGGTTAAGAAACCTTTTTAACCAAATAATGAATGCTAATGTGAAGAATTTGAAGGGATTATGTTCATTAAGCCAATCTAACTTTAGTTTTATTCTAGTCCTTATCAAATAATAAGTATCATCCCCTCTTCTTATCTTGTCACACCTAGTTGATATTTTCATTAAAGAGTTTGTCTCTTGATTATATTCACTATTATCCCATCTAGTATTGTTAATTAACCTACTTCATGTGTTTTATCTTAAAATAAATTAACAACAAAGAATATGCATATGTGTCATAACTAACAACATAATCATACTCATAACCATAACAAGCATAATAAAACCATAGCATCCATGATCAATAAAACAACCAACAATTTTCCACCACATGTCTAAATATACATAATGAATCATATAATCATTAAAAAATAGTATGTCATAAGCAAACATCAATCATAACCACAAATCAAAGCTATCTCATGCCTAACTCGCTAAGCCTACATTAGTGTTTAACATCCATAACATAAGCATAATCTATAAGGAATGTAACATCAAATCATAATCATTAAATATCAATGAAAACCATGAACATAATAAATAAACAAAGATGATATATATATATATATATATATATATATATATATATATATATATATATATATATATATATCATGAATGATTATATATATCATGAGTCAATTAACATCATAAATGTATGCATGTCTCTCCCTCTCAAAATGTACATCTCACTGCATCAGCTCATAAGATGGAATCAAAATGATATGCAGTAATATATAAAATTAATGAAATATGTCATGCCCCTAGGGAACCACTATTTCCTAACATATCACTAGATATTGGTACCTATCCACCTGCCATACCTATCTACCCACCTATAAATGCTACCTGCTATCTTGTGGTGCCACCCTAGCACTACCTACCAAGTTCACTTTGTACTCACCTAAATAGGGCTCATCAAGGCACCACCTCAAAACTATAGCCTCATAATATCATATATCCCCCACTATAGCTAAGTATCATGTCTTGGGGATGGTACCTAATGGTCGTGTATGTGTCACTAATCCTCTTCCTCTCTATCTTAGGTAGTCCCTCTCCCATGTAACCAAGGCTATTGAATCCCTTGCCTAGTCCCTATCACCTGTATGAATTGAAACTTGACACTATAAGTTAGCCACCTACCCTTGTAACATTATGATTTATGCCTATATAATGGGTAATTCCACTCCTACCTTTCCATTGGGGCTAACCACTTGTGTCTATGCCCTTTGACCTCCTATCCTATCTAGGTCCACATCCATAGGCCCACTACTACCATCACTATCACCAAAATCTACTATCACATTTAGTGCCTTGTACCATGTCATGTGCCCATATATAAAGCTTACATCATCTATTGATGGCTTAGATGGTAGCTCCTCATGATCTAGCAATGTTAGAATGAGATGTGGATCTGGTAATAATATATTTAAATCCTCACACCTATACTTGGGAAATACATCTAGAATACCTTATACAAGGATGAACTACCTTCACACATCTGCCTCTTATAGATAAGACAAGGTTTGCCTCTTGTAGATAGGATATATTAAAAACTAGATATAGGGTCTCTAGATAATATCATCAATCACTAGTACACCTAGTACACCCCTAAACCAATTAACATAATGAGCTCCTCCCCCTGTACCTAAAGTAGAAAAGTCACCACTCCACCACATGAACATAATGGGGAACTCAATCTGTGTGTATCCTAGACATGACAATCACAGTATCCTTACCACCCAGATGTCTTCATAGGCCCAATAGTGTAGACCTAGGTCGACATTGATACCATATCTCCTATGGGCCCTAAACCCCCATAGTTCCTTATATATTTATACCAAGAGAATAGGTACCCTGTCGAATATAGTTTTCCCTAGTATTAGTTCAACTAATACCCCAAATAAGAGTTATAGGAACCTCTCATTACTCAAGTTAGGAAGGGAAAAACATGAGACAACCATCATAAGAATCATCATGAGTCTCCTCTCACTTAGAGCCATCTGGTATAGTGTGTTGTAGCTAAACCCCCTAGCATGCGATCTGACCTAGTTAATATCATCTTCATATAATAGCTCAATGTGATCCTCTCACTCCTCTTTCTCTATGAAATAGATTAGATCACCTTGAAGAGGCAACCATGTGATCCTATGTACATCCTCAAATAATATCATCATCTCATCAGTTGATAATAATAAGGTTTTCATATCTAGATCCCATCGCATGATGAGAGCTATGATGATGGCTACATCTTTAGGCACATAATGATACTACCTCATTACTCCCAACCTAACCTCCTCCATATGGGCCTAATTAGTTAGGGTCATCCCTTAGTGGATCTTTATAAAGATGAGTGGCACTTGATCATGAATCTGTATCTACTCCCTTACCTAAAACCATTTTTTTGAAACATAGCTTAGTCACCTACACTATTATTTCCTACCAACAACTACCCTACCTTACCCTTTAGCTTTACACATTGACCTATTTGTCTACTCATCCTACCTATCTTAACCCTCTAACCTAAAACTTCAACCTATACCTGGTAACTAATATCTACTTTGCCTTAGATTTTTAAACACTTTTCAAAACCTATATTTTTTACTAGTTGATCATTGATGGTCATGGTGACTGTTGATGGTTAGACATCAATTTTCTTAATGATTTCAACCATAGATGGTTGAACCCAATCATCGATAGTCACTATGGGTGTTCCACAAGTGAAATACCCAAAACCTACCCTATGCAAAAATAACCAAAACATAACAAAAACCTCCTACCTTGACACCCTAATGTACCTACCCACCCTAATTCACCTACACATCCATTCAATTTTCCCATTCACCCTTAAATTTACCCAAAACCCCCAAAAAGCCTAAGGCATAGTAGTCCAAACCCAAGAATTCAAACCTAACCTACCCTCAAACCCCAATGCAATTACAAAATAAAGATAAGTTACCAAGTCTAAAGCATCCCTTACCTCATTTCATAACCACTATTATGGAGTTAGCCATAGACTAACTCATTCTCATCTACATTTATGTGTTCCTTGCATCCTCACTAATTCCTTAAGTCCTCTCACTCACACTTAATTAGTAGGTCCACCTCATCAATCACCATTAACACTCTTTTTTTAGAAAATTGACAAAATATAGAACTGTAAAGTCCAAATATTTTTTTTTAAAATGAGTTAAAAGTAATTCAATTTTCTCTTTTAACCACCAAAATTTTAGGGTTTTTAGCTTGACTGTCAATGGTCAGGGTGACCATCAACAATCACCCTTGAGTACCCTAACTATCAATGTTTAAGAAGCTCATATTTTTGCTCTCCCCTTGAGCACACCCTTTTTTATAAGTTAGAACTAGATCGTTCACCCACCCATGGAGACTACTCTCTCCACCTTCCCCTACCACTTCATCATTGGTCCATCTTGGCCCAACTCACATGCATTTTGAGACAAATTTTTGCCTAGTCCCTTTGACCATAGTGAAAACATTTCCATGTTGACCCTTTTTGAATTTGTGTCACCTCACACCTACCTGACATATTTATGTCTTCTTGGGAGCACTTCTTACCTTAGATACTCAAGACACTTGACCAATTTATGTTTTCACTAAGAGCACTTCCTACTTTAGATACCCATTGAATCACAAACATTGCTTAGGATACTTTCAACTATTCCCAGCCATCATGTATAATTGTGTTCATGTGGTCTAATTATCACTTGTCCTTCTAGAGCTAACCTTTATTTTTACCAACTATGGTAACCTAGTATATACATGATTTTGGACATCATATTTTTTGTCACACTTTGTGTGCCTATTTGTACTTTAGTTCCCAACCTATTATCCACCTTCATGGAATCCATCTTAATCATCACCTTCATCCATCTTATCAAACCCTTACCTAATTTTTTTACCTCATTGACTCCCTATTTGAGGGGGAACACCTACTCCCATACTCAAGGCTATTAAATGTTTGATCGGTAATCCATTTTTATTTTATAGCTTATTTATTCAAAGCTGCATAACAAAAAGGGGTAAAATGTAGATACCAAAAATTTTAACACTATGATTTTCAATATAAAAACACCCTTATACCACCTTAGGACCCCCTTGGAACCAATATAACCCTTTGATCCCTCATCGAGCCTAACACATGGTTATTTTACCCAATTAACCTAACCTAAGCTTTTACCCAATTCCTTACCTTCACCTTTGATTATCAATGGTTAGGATGATTGTTGAGGGTCACCTTGGCCATTAGAAGTTAGATTTTACCTCCTTAGTCACTAATATGAAAGCCACCCACTTTTATTTTCTAAAAATAACTCATCTAAATCTACATGAGACCCATTGTATGCACAAATTATAATTATAAAGCCTAGTTAAAATCTTGTTACAACTCTATCACCTTGTCTATAAGAAGAGATGAGTAGGGAGATGAAATCCATCTATAATTATTATCAAGATCTTATGCATCCATAGTTATTTTGCTTTTTATGTCAATCATCATCAATAATCCAATGATCTAGCCATCATGTCAGAGAGCCAAATTAGCATTGCAACTTTGCCAAAGTGCCAATTATCATTACTCTACAAAAATCATGTCTGATTCCACCAACAAATAAATAAACCAAATAGTCTTTTACAAGATAATCATTTGTTTTTCAATATATAATTAGTTTATTTTATTTCACAATAAATATAATACCAACCCATCTCCTAGAATCCAACTTTAGGATCCTATCAATCAACTAATTACTAACCCATACCTACACATAGTAACTGCCAATGGTTGTTTCAACTATTGATGGTCTATCTAACCAATGATGGTTTATTTGACTATTGATGATCACCTTAACCACCAATGGTCATTATGGTAGGAGATAATAGTAATCTATTTCCACCTACCTACCCTTAGCAAAATCTAATTTTTTGTCCCTACATGTTCACATACACCTTTCTAATTTTATGAAGTAGACCTAAACCATTTATCATTAGTATTAACTTGATTATTATTATATGAGTCATTTCTAGTCTATTTTTTTAGCAAGCATTTCCTGTGTTTGATTTCAATACCTTTTGATTATTGATGCAAGTACTTTATATTATTTTTATAAATTTAATTATTTAAAATGTGTGGATTAACATCCTCTAAGGAAGATCTTGATTTTAGGATCTAGCTAGAGCTATGCAATCCACTTAGTTATCTATCTAACTAACCATTTTATTTAGTGTTGCTTTATTTGTAGGTCATCTTCCTAAGCCAAAGAGGAGTTTTCCACAATCTTCCAATTCAACATGTGCACAATCAAACACATTTTTAACCACACTCCTATTTATTTTCTTCTTTATTTATGAAATATAAGTATAAATTCACTAAAATAAGTATGGCTTAATTTAGTTTCCTTGTTACTTCCTTCTTATCCCTTGTTTTTAAAGTGTGTTTATATAGTTGTTTGCTTGTTTCCTTAGCTTTATATTTGTTTGATTTATGTTTTGTGTGTTTCCTTTTTTATGATTTAATCCTTGATTTAAATAACTATTCTTCAAGAAATTCCTCATCTCAAAATACATTTAGCTACTCAATAAGAACTTCATAGTTTAGGAATGCAGGTATGTCTCCTTAGCATTGGTTGATCATGAAATTGTTGAAATATGAGACTAAATTTATAGTTTAGATAAACTAGTAAGGACTAATAAGTAGGTTAATTATTCACGGATGTTTTAAGCCTTATTATGATCTAATTTTGGTTTTAAGAAGGATTTCACATATAAGGTGAAATTTTAAATTATTAGGACAAAGTCAAGTTTGTACTTAAAGAATGTTTATTGCCTAGGATAATGTTTACAGCTAAGGATGATTATCTGAAGATCAAACATTTGACCAAATCCTAAAACCTTGGTAATTTATTTCCCAACCTTTTTTAAAAATTAAAAATATCTAAAAATATAAAAACTAAGATTTTATTCAAAAGTTTAAAAGCTTTCTAAGTAAAGCTGATTCCGGTAATCTCCATTAGGGATATAGATGCCTAGATGGCAGTAGAGCAAGGTTTTAAGTAGATCCAAAGGTACCTCTATTAGGGCTATGTAGACCTAGATAGTATCAGAGAAATTCCCAAGCCTTCTTTGAACTAAAACATGATTATTAATAACTATCTAAATATGTTGTAAGTTGATGTTAATGATCAAGGTCATGAACCTAGAAGATGTTCTCTAAATCTTATGGCAATCCATAAGTGGAATAAAATAAAACACATATCATGCCTATGTTTTTATGTTTGATCCTAATTTTGCATATCCAAGACTCATTTTAACCATGAATTGATCTTAATAATAGCACCTGATCAAGTGAAATAAATAGCCTAGTCATTAGTCTAAACTGGAGTCTCTAAATTCTAACATATTTCTATGTTTCCATCATAAGTAAAAATTTGTTTAGGTCAACATACCCCAATTTATTAAAAAAGGGGAACCTTGGTTTAAATTATGCAAATTTGTACCTTAAAGTTGAAAATTCACTTGAGCAGAATGCCACTAGCATGTTTATACATTGTTTTTATTTCAAGATCATCTACACCTAGTGGTCACTTGGATTAATTAGCATGGTTTTAATTGATCATTATTTTACCCCTTCTAATGTTTTTAATGATTGTTACTTGTGTTTCTATATTTTAGGTTCAATGAAATCTCATTTGGGATTGAACATGCTTAGGGTTTTGTGCTTCAATGTTAAATTGATCGTTTACTAGCCTTTGGTCTATCAAAGATTAATTGAATCTATTTTAATTCAAGTTAAAACCATTATCTAATTTTTTAGCCTAGGTCCCTTTTGAATTAAATTCAAATTTATTTGGCATCAATTTATGTGAGAACCATTATTTATGCCATGGACTTAGCTTAATTTTTATCCTAAGCCTTAGTCTTGTTTTTAAACACAACCAAATGTTAATCTAAAATCTTATGCTTGATCCTTTTATGTTTCATTAACCCTTGGTCTATTTTATTATTAGCATGGTCTAGCTAATCACATGGTCCCCTTTTGTTATATTCTAGACTTAGCCTAAAGCTTTATCGTAAAGTTTTTAATTGAATTTACGAATACAATAAAAAGCTTAGGCTAAGACTTTATGACATGTCTTATTATTTGCATGGTCCCTTTTGAATTAAATTCAAATTTGCATGGCAAAAATATATACAAGATCTATTATTTGTGCCATATACTTAGCTTAATTTTTATCCTAAGGCTTAGTCTTATTTTTCAACACAACCAAATCTTAGTCTAAAATAGTATGCTTGATCCCTTTATGTCCCATGACCCCTTGATCTATTTTATCATTATCATGGTCTAGCTAATCACATGGTCCCATTTGTTATGCCATGTCTTTTTTTATTTTCATGGTACCCTTCGTTATGTTCCAACTTAGCCTAAAAAATTTATCATAAGGTTTTATCATGTTTATCAACATGAAATATTTAACCTAAGTTCTTTAAATTTCTTGAGCCTGATTTAATACTTTTATTGACTGTAGGATCAATGGTATCCATTTGTTCAAGAAATATTGATCTAACGACATGTGTTAATTCAATGCTTCAATAAAACCCTAAAAAATGAGAGGGTGAAAAGTGTCACCATCATGGTTACCCTTCTAAATAATGGTACATAAAAAAAATGATCTAATAAAGCATAATTAATTATCTAAAGATGATCTAACAGTGTGAGATCAATGTTGACAATTCAAAGATCCCAAGTAATCAATAAAGTGAAAAGTGTCACAATTTTAATAAAATAACATTGATCATTCATTGGCATTCCAACCCATAGATCATGATTTGATAGGGTGCATTGATCTGGCCAAATAAGATATAATAGAGCATGATCAAGGTTGAAAATTCAAAAACCCTAAAGACAAACATGGAGATGACACATGGTATAACCATAAGCCATAATTAAATCTCAAGCATATTTCAAAGATTGATGGTAAGTAAATGATCATATATATTTTAATTTATGGTTTATATAATAAAGGACATAATTTAGTAGATCAATAGAGCACATTTATCTAGGTAGAGATGATTTAATGGTGAAAGATCGACATTGACATTTCAATAAAAATCAAGATAAATGTAGAAGTAAAAGTGTCACAACCCTAGGGAATATATAAAATACCCAATGACATCCAACCTCCTTGATCAAGATTAATGAACTATATTGATCCATGTAAATATATCCAATAATTTAAGGCAAGTAAAAATTTTCAAAGGGCCTAGAACTAATAAAATATTGACACATGTCTAACTAAAAGTGAAAAATGGTCATATTTTAAATATTAATGAATAGGATGCCACGGTGATTCCATATCAAAGCCACATAAGCATGATATGCCAAGTTGAATATTTTTTGGACCCAAGAAATGCAAAGGTATAAATACATGATCAAAATAAAATCTAAGGTATGAAGCTCACCATATGAACTAGCTACCACCATTAAAGCACTGAGAAGACCTTCAGAGAAACCCTAAAAAGTATGAGAACCCTAATTCAACCCTATGATTATTATAAATTAGTCAAAGATAGTTGAATTATCACATGTATGAGAAAACTTTGATCCATAATTGAATTGTAAACCATTAGTGAGCAATTTAATAGTTTCACAAGTTATGGTAGCTCATAAATATGATTTCAAAGAGGATGTAGATCTTTATTAAACACTGGTGTAGACGGGAGGATTTTCAAGGACACATAATTTGATGCTATAATTCTAAATATAGGGGAATATAATTGGTTGAGCCTATTTTGGACCATTAATAACTAGTATCCCATCATAAGAGAAGAGGAGAAGAATATGTTTGCAACAAGGCTCTACTATGACATAATCTCCATCCATATGATAGGTTAGAATTATGTAGGAGATAAACCTAAGGTAATACATTGTATATACATTCTCTCTCTTATTTTAAAGGACGATAAAATTGATAAGGGCATGTTAATCAATGAGCATGATCATATAAATACAACTTATATCACCGTTATTACATTTAAAAACTATTACAACCTACCTAAACCCCAAGTATACCAAACCACAATCAACAATTGGACCAAAGAAAATGATTTGAAGAGCATCCTTTACCTATGGCTATATTCTAGAAACCAAGTGTTTTCTAACTTCAATAATAACATCCCCATTGGCCAATTTAGACCTTAAATCAAGATGATCATGACTATGATTAATAGGTCATGTAGAAATTTAACCACTACATATGTGGACAAAATTTGGGTGCCCTTAGTCTACTTTATGATTGAAAGTAGCTCACCCCTCCTCTTGGTGAAGTTATCAGCACCTATTTAAGTATACCATTTTTTTTAGTAAAAAAGAAAACTAGGAACCAATTCTACATGATATCATACCTCCTAGATACTTTTATTGCTACAACAAAGATCCCTAACCTTATATAATGTTCACCATATGGGACATAAATAATCTCCTAATACTATTCAAAGTTACACATATTCAAATATAGTGTTTTAGAGGTATAATCACTAAGAGGGGGATGAATTAGTGGTGACAAACAATTTAAATTAATTTTCCAAATCCTTTAAATACATAAACATTCAATACAACCATTCATGAAATATGTAAGTAATTCATAAAAATGAATAATAGATAATGAAATATCATACACACAACATAAGATCTATGTGAGAAACCCTCTTGGGGAATAAAACCCACTCTCGAGCCTATAAACGCATGGACTACTTATCCTATGAGATAATCACAAATATGAGATTGGTCAAGTCATTTTGACCAAAATTTAGTGAAACACATGTTTCACAAGGAGCACCTACCCCTAAGATGATCAAGTCCTTCTGACCACTAGTTGGTCAAGTCCTAATCGACTTTAGTGAAACACTTATTTTATAAGGAGTACCTACCCCTAAGATGATCAAGTCCTTTTGACCACCTATTGGTCAAGTATTTTTAACCTATATGTTGATCACCCTTACAATACCTATGAAATGAACATCTCCTAATCACTAATTCCCTATCAATCTGATGAAGATATAATATATGCTATCTCTCTTCAACTCTACACACTACATAATCCACACTCTGATTTGCCTCTCAAATTAGCTACCAAGCTAATATAGATATCATCTATCCTTTTCTCATCCTCAATATTCAAAACTACAAGAGCATTGTATTTTACATCAAAAATATAACCTGCAAGTCATACACACAATCATAACTTGATCTACTCTTTAGCCCATCCAGTAGGCACACACCCTTTCCTTCGCTCCACAACTCACACATCTATTCAACAAACCTAGAAACCATCACATTTGGTTTTACATTTTATAGAATCTTCATGTTATTATGATCATAACCTTTCTTTTCATACATAACACATGCCTTCAGCTTTGAGTCATCTAAAATGGGTCACTTGTAAGCACAACCCTCTTTCAAATATACCTAAGTCACCTTTTACATCCTATGAAGACCCTTTACCTCTTTGACACTTCTTTAAGAAAACTAAGGACATAAAAATAGTTTAAACTAAATGTACCCATGACACATAATTTATAGGTACTCCTTATGTAATAAAAAAACCATCACAACATCCCTCTGCTAAAGCTCAATTTGTTCAAACAATATTCTATGCACACAACCACCATGAACAAACATACAGTCACCTTCTAATCCCTTGATCATATTGAATATGATTGAGAAAACCTTCATAATCCATATAGATGGTCCTCATGGAATATATAACACTTTTTTATAATTTAATCATCTCTAAACATATAGATATAATCAAGAATTACTCTAATACCATTTTTGGGTTACTTGCATAGCATGAACGAACACATAGTCAAATTTGGATCTCAATAAAATTGACTATACAATCATTTAGACATTTAAATGAATATTTATAGATGCACCTTAAAGTCATATATAACTTCTATTTTTACTATAACATTAAATTATGTATAAATCAAAAGTTATGGCTCAAAAACCAAGCATTGGTCTTTTCTTTATTAAATTCAAATATTTAAATCCAAACAGTCATAGTTAAACCTCAATCACTTAGAACACATCTTTTTATCTTCACTTACCTTACTCAAATCACACCATAAATCATCTTTGAAATTAGGTTGACCTTTAACTTATAGTTCTCCACTATCCAAATGTTAAACCTTGAACATGTTGACCTCATCTCGTGTACCCTTGTAATATTGACCAAATACACACTATTGATCCCTTCAGACTAACCAAGTATTTATCTTGCAGTGTTAACCATTATATTTTTATCAAAATTATTATGATTAAAAAACTTGTCACCCTTTCATGCCTTCTACATATTTGACTCATTAAATTTAACACGCACAATTGATATTCTAACTGCACAATCATACGCTTATTATTGATCTTATATCAAAATTTTGTGATCATGACACATGTCACGAGCACATTCATTATTTAACATATTAAATCTTACATGCACCATTAGATCAACATTTAAAATTAATTTACACCATTATATTTACTCACTAGATGACCTTAGACTTCAATGTATTTTATCTTGATGGTCTCTGGCCCATCACAGTCTGCAAATGCAACTTTGAAGATTTATATCTTGAGCTAGAAAACCCTTCATGACTCCAAATATTTAGGGTGCATTATTGGAACTATATACAAAATATCCATGAAATCCTTTGAAATTATTTAATTTCTAGGTGCTTGAGATAATTTCACAAACTTTTTGGTTCATTCAAGTATGCATGATGGTCTGTGATGGTTTGGCTAAGTATAGGAACACATTGCAAACTACCTAGGAAGACAACTTTGCATAGTTATATAATTTACTCTGCTCAACTACATGACTTAAAACTTGGGCCATAGAAACTTGGAATTAATGTGATCACACCCATTGACAAAATCCCCCTGCCTCATCTATATGTGGTAATTATGATGTCATCAAACTACCTATTTATATTTGTTTGTCATAGAACCAACTATGCCAAGATGAACATAATGAAGCACCAAATGAAAACCATGCACTTACATAAGATATCCAATCATCCTTGACAATTTAAATGACCCCTTAAATATTCTTAATACTTCAAACCCATCCCATATCATTCTAAAACTAAAGATCAACCAATCCTACTTGAAGCATACTAAGACAAGCACACTGCACACTTTTTCATTGACACTTAAAATATAAATACACTTCATCCACTCACCTAGACACATCCATGACATAACTTAAAACACTCCAACAATCTCCCCCTTTGTCATTGATGTCAACACCTATCATGTAGCTCTCCTTCCTTCTCAATCTTCAAGCACTCTCACAACAAGAACCTTCTCCCCTAGTAACATATTGATAAGTGGGAAAAAAACTAATCCTAAGGATCTAAAAATACCATGAAAAAGAGAGGACCATATTATAAATATGATACGCACTCCCCCTTACTTTGAACCTACCTCTTATTGCCTTGACAAATTTCTCTTACTATATGCCAACAATCTCTTCAAACAATAACTAATGATGAAAGAACACACAAAATCATTGAAATCTGATAAATCTCACCAATAAACATATAATAGGGATTCCCCTTAAGATATTTGAGCCATTGCACATCTTGAGCATCTTCAAATCTTCACACACCATGAAGAATCACCACACAAGCTTACTAGCCTTTTCTCTAAAGCCACCTCAAGGAACACCATAGAACTTTATGTCACTCATCAAATAGGAAAAATGATATAAAATAGCCTAATAATTCACCTTGAAATAGTCATGCATAGATCTTTTGGGGAAATTGAGAGAAAAAACATTTTTCTTTACACTAGGCCTGAATAGTTTCCTTGTAGCCCTACCTGGTCCTTGCAGAGACCAAAATTTTTAATAGATATAATTTAAATACCTAAAACCTCATATCTTGATCACTCTCATATGACCCCTTAAGCACACTAATTTTCATAACCTAAATCCTCCTTTACAAAATACTTCCTTCACAAATCTACTAGCTAATTAGGCCTCCATTTTGAGAAAAACTTGAATAATTTAAAAAACATAAACCTTTAAATCTCTATGAATCTTGAGAAGCCTTATACCTCAACTCATAAGTAAAACCATTTTTCTATCATAGCCCAAATCTCTAGAATCTTAAAATAAACAAGGTCAACAAACCTCCTTTTGGTTAACACCCACCTCTAAAACTTCTTGCACACGTAAAGAAAACCATCACTCACTTTTGAACTAAGATATGGGCCTTCATACCTTTGGGAACCTTGAATTTTTAAACCATATCTTTGGTCTACAACATGAAATATAAACTTAGGAACACACAAAAACCTACAAAAGCCACAAATAGGATCATCAAGACATAAAACCACTTGGAACACTTCACAAAGAAGTGCATAGACCTTTTTGAGCACCAAACTCTTCTTGACATTCCATCAATATCATTATTTCACTTTAAAACACCCATTTTAATCATATAGACACTACATACATAGAAAAAACACATTGTGGCATCATTCTAACCTCATCAAATCACTTCTCCCATCTTAACACACTAACTCCAAATAGAAACACTCATCTTTTTCCTTTTAGGACCTTCTAAAGAACACCACAAGAATAGTTTATTCTCCCCTAAAAAGAGTCTCTTAAGAAGCATAGATAAAGACCTCATCTACACCAAATTACTCTTAAAATAAAGGGGATCCAGGAGTGGCCCACATCTCCTTAGTAACCACTATAATCTTTTTATATCTATAAGGCTTCTTTCTCTTGTTCTCCTTAGTTTGAACTTTGACAACTTGTTCCTTTTCTACATTAGTCACTTTATCTTCTATGATAGGATATACAACATTTGGATCAACTATGGAATCTTGACATACCTTTTTCAGTTGAAGAATCTTCCTTGCAATTTGGAACCTCATCACTAGGTATTCACAGCTAATGTTCTTTTCATGAAAATTTCTCAACAATAGTATGATGTCCACTTGAATCCATACACACCTCAGAAATGGCCTCAACTAACACTTTGGTCTTCTCTTTGAGTTTGGTCTCTTAACTCACAACATGAGTAGACAATGAGGGTTTTTGGTACTCTACAAATTCTATATCATTCTCTAACATATAAAATACATTACTTAGACTTATAAACTCATCATGACTCATAATCATGACCTTTGGTTTCCATGAGTTAACTTTCCTTCTTTATTGCACTCTAGGAGCCAAATTAAACCTATTCTATCTTATAGGCCTTTGATTACATAATCTAGTAATATGACCTCTCTATTGATAGTTGAAGCACACTATACCTTTTGAAAAGAGATTATCCTTCCTTTCTTGAATAGAAAAAATATTTTAATATGTCCATTATTTTGAAAATTGAAACAAACTACTCCCTTTGAAGAAGACTCACCTTTTAAATGATGACCCCCATCATAGTTCCATGCAAACTCATTTCTAACAAGTCTCTTGCATTCTCTAGCTCTATGTTCAAACTAATTACATGTGTAACAATAACCATCAAAACTTGCATACCTCATGGCATTTGATTGTCTGATCTAGTTTGTCTTTATTATACCAACATCTTCATTCCTTGATAGATTATTGGCCTTCAAGGTTTGATTTACATTAGTCTTCATCTTGTCTTGAGTTACATTTTTTCTTCTTCTTTATATCCAAGAATAGTTCTATCACTTGAATGCTTTTGACTACTCAGGATATTTTCTAGATCACTTGAGCTCTTTTCAAATTTCATAAATGACTACATCTTATAATATGTCTTCTCTAGCTCAACTTTTAATGACTCATTTTCAATTACATACCTTGAATATTCATATTCTTTAATGTTTAGGCTTGTAGATAGGATTTATAATTAACAACTGATATGCATGACTATATCTTCATGATCCTTGGTGTCTTCATTCATTCTTTCCTCAAACACACTAAATTTCTCTTCATAGTCCTTGATTTGAGACTTCATCTTCTTGTTAATATTCTTCTCAATATTTAGTTCTTCAATATCATTCATCAATTTAGTCTCACGTTCCACCTCATCTTAATCATCATTTAAATCACTCTAAGTAGACTCCTTTTGATATGAGCAACCTCTTTCCTTAATGATGAAGAGGTATTAACCTTCAATAGGACCATCATCTTCATTATGAAAATTAGAGTCACTTTCTTCACTCTCATCTTATGAGCTAAAATATTTATTAGTGTAGAGATTTTTCTTGTCCTTTAAGTAATTTTTCTTGTTATCAAACCTTCTAAATCCCTTCTTTCTTTTATTAGAACTAAATGATCTCTTGCCATCATCTTGGCCATCACCATGTTATTTATCATCACTATTCTTATGCTTATGAGGTCACTTATTAGTAAAATTTTCTATCTCTCCACAATTGAAGCATTTGAAGGGTAGTTTACCCTTATACTTGCTTCACCCTATTTCCTTGTAAACAAAGCAATTAGTTCATCTTCATCAATATTAGATATGTCATCCTCCTTGAGTTTCTTACCTTGGAGCTTATTGTTTGGCTTCATTTTTATCTTGAATGATGCTTCTTTCTTTGGTGGTATATCATCATTTACTCTCATCTCATAGGCAGTATCCATATTCAACTTAGTAAGATCATGAATTTCTTCTCTAGAAGACATTTTTCAATCAAACTTAAAAGAGAGAGACCTTAATACCTTTTGAACTATAGTAGCTTCTTTAAGATTCTCTCCAAGACCTCTAATAATGTTAACAATATCTTTAACTCTCTGTAGAAAGGATGCCATAGAATCTTCTTCCTTCATCTTATGACTCTCAAATTATCTTTGGTGAGTGTAAAACTTTGACAACTTAACCTTTTAATCTCCTTCATAAATAGTCTTCAATTTATCCGACATTTCCTTGGTAGATATTCAATGGATTACCTTAGTGTATTAAGTCTCTAAAAGACCATAAGTGATAGCATTCATTACCTTAGAATTTTTCTCAAAAAAAATATTATCTACAACATTGGATGGAAAAATAGTAGGTGCAGAATAACCATTTGTAACATATTGACAAGTGTCAAACCCTAGGCACATGATGTAGGTCCTCATCTTTTCACTCCAAAAATTATAATTGGATCTATTGAACATTGGTGCATAGTGGAAACAACTTCCTTACTTTTAATATCTACCAAAATTATACCTTAGATCTCCTTAAAAATGTCAAGCCTTTAACATAGGACCTAGTTTAATACTAATTTTTAGAGGAACAATCACTGAGAAGGTGTGGGTGAATCAGTGGTGATAAATAATCCAATTCAATTTCTAAATCCTTCAAACACTTAAGCATTCAATACAACCATTCATGAAATATGCAAGTCATTCATAACAATGTACAATAGATAATACAAGATCATACACACAACATAATATCTATGTGGGAAACCCTCTTGCAGAATAAAAACCACTCTTAAGTCTACAAACACATGGACTACTTATCTTATAAAATGATCATAAATATGAGACTGGTCAAGTCCTTCTAACAAAAATTTAGTGAAATAACTATTTAATAAGGAACACATGCCCCTAGGATGATCAAGTCTTTCTGACCACCTATTGGTCAAGTCCTGCAAACCAACTTTAGTGAAACACATGTTTCACAAGGAGCACCTACCCCTATGATGATCAAGTCCTTTTAGCCACCTATTGGTCAAATCCTTCTGAACTAGATATTGAGCACCCTCTCAAAACTTATGAAATGAATATCACATAATCACTAATTACCTACTAATCTGATGGAGATACAATGTATGTCAACTCTCTTCAACTTTTCACACTACATAGTCCACACTCTGATCTACCTTTCAGATCAACCATCAAGATCATATAGACATCATCTAGCCTTTGCACATCCTCAATCTTCAAACCTATAAGATCACTATCTTTGACATCAAAAATATAATGTATGGGTCATATACATAGTCACCAACCTACTATACTCTTCAACCTATCCAATGGTCACACAACCTTTCATTCACTCCACAACTCATACATACACCTCTTCTATCAAGTCTGACACATATATTCAACAAGCCTAGAAACCATCACATTTGGTTTCACTTTTTATAGATTCTTCATGATTATTATGATCACAACCTTCTTTCTTTACCATAACACATGTCTTCACCCTTAAGGCATCTAACATGGGTTACCTTTAAGCACAACCCTCTTTTAAATAGGCCTAAGTCACCTTTTAGGTCTTATGAAGACCTATTCACCTCTATGACACTTATCCAAGCAAACTAAGCACACATAAACACTTAAAAATACATATAACCATGCCACACAATCTATAGGTCCTCTTTAAGTGATAACAACCATCACAACACCCTTATACTAAACCTCAATTTTATCAAATAATATTTTTTGCACATAGACACCATGAATGAACACACAATCACCTTTTAAGCCTTTGATCATATTGAATATGATTGATAAAACCTTCATAATCCACATAGATTGTCCTCATGGAATCTAAAATACTTTTTTATAGTTAGGTCATCTTGAAACATCAAAATACCATCAAGAAACAACTCTAATACCCTTCTTAGGTTACTTGCAATGCATGAATGAACACATAGTCAACTTTAGATCTCAGTAACATTGAATGTTAAAACATTTGGAAATTTAAATAAATATTTATAGATGCATCCTATAGTCCCTACAAATTTTCTTTTTACTGCAACATCAAATTCTACATTGATTGAAAGTTATGGCTCAAAAACTAAGAATTAAATGGTCATAATTAAACCTCAGTCACTTATAACACATCTCATGCTCTTCACTTAGATCTCTCAAATCAAACCATTGATATTATTTAGACGTATCTCAAAATTCAACTCACAATGTTCCACTATCCAAATTTTAAACCTCAAACATGTTGACCTCATCCTGTGCACCCTTGCAATATTGACAAAATACACACCATTGATCTTTGCATATTAGCCATGTGTTTATCTGATAGTGTTTACCATTATATTTTGATCAAAATTCCCATGATTATGATATTTGGTACCTTTATGTGCCTTATTCATATTTTACTCATTGACTTTAATGGATGTCATTGATCATCTAACTGCATAATCATACACTCACCATTGATCTTTTGTCCAAGCTCCATGAATGTGACACATGTCACTAGTGGATTCATTATTTGACACGTTGACTCTTATGTACACAATTATATAAAGATAAATAATCAATTTATGTCACTAGATATAATTACTATATGACCTTAGACTTCAATGTAGTTTATCTTGATAGTCTATGGTCCATCATAGTCTATAAGTGCAACCTTGAAGATTTATATCTTGAGCTAGAAAACACTTCAGGACACCAAATATTTAGGGTACATTCTTGGAACTATAAAAAACATATATATTAAATCCTTTTATCTCTTTTGAATTTATATGTCCCTAAGATAAACTCATAAACTTTTTGGTTCATTCAAGTCTGCATGACAGTCTGGCTAAGAATAGGAAAACATTATAAACTACCTAGGAAACCAACTTTGTGTAGTTATATTTTTTTTCCACTCAATTACATGACCTAAAAATTGGAAAATATTAAATTGGGACTAATTTTATCATACAAATATGACCAACTCCCCTTGAATTATCCATACAAGGTAATGGTGATGTCAATAAACTGGCTATTCAGATTTATCTATCATAGAACCAACTATGCCAAGATGAACATAATGAAGCACCAGATGAAAACCATGTACTTACACAAGCTCTCCAGTCATCCTTAACCTCTAATAAGACCCCTTACACATGATCAATACTTCAACCCCATCCCTAATCATGCCAAAATTAAATATCAACCAAACCTACTTCAATCATAATAGGACAAGCACACTACACACTTTGCCATTGACACTTAGACCATCAAGACACTTCATCCACTCAATTGGAAACCTATATAACATCAATTATAACTCTCCAAAATAGGTACCACATCTAATTCATAAATTATTGTGTTTACCCATCCCGTACTAAGGCCATCATAAAGATCCCAATGATGACGGTTATCCCCTTGATCAAAAAGTCAATTAAGGCCATGAGGGATATATAGCTATATCCAAATTTCATAATCATTAGGGTTTAAGGAACATAATGCACCCTACTCAAGATACCCATCCATGTACCCATAAAACTATTAAATTGGTATGTGGCTTATCAAGTATGCAATAAGATAAATGGCTTGTGCAAAACCAAAAGGAAGGGACTACTTCACACCCTCCCCATAACCATTGTAAGGACTATTTTTTCATAATGGGACAATATTGATGTTTATTATAAAAATAGGGCATCCTTTAATTTAAAAATTGATGTGTTAAAATGGTGGGATCCCCATGGAAGAGTTAAGGAACATTTGAAAAATAAGAGAATAAATGTACCCTCTGATCATCAGGCTAGTCTTTTTGACCCAATATACATAAAAACATCTTTATTCTCTAAGGTCACCATTAGATTAAAAATGCACAACATCAAACCTGAATCTATAATGTTGAGAGAGTAAAAATGGAATGATGATAATTGGAAATTTGAGACAAGATAGTACCATTTTCTAAGTGGTACATCTTATAGTCCTCCACCAACTCAATATAAAAAGAGCCCAAACCTAAAATACAAATTGGGCATAGGACAAAAGGAAAACATCCTAATCAAATAACATTATCATTAACCTATATAGAAGAACAAGGATCATGAGTTGAATAGGTTCACATAATGGCATTAGACCCTAGGGATAAGAATGAAGATTCTCTTAAAATGTTATCTAGTGCTTATGGGTTTAATGAGGAAGAGGCACAAATGGAAGAATCAAAAGAAAAAAAGGGAAATAAATATTGGATCTAGTTCTTATGGATCCCCCTAAAAGAAAGGTTGAGTTGGAAATGGTCTCAATAAAAACTAAGAATCCCAAGGTAACCTTCACTCATCCTTTGAGTGAAGTCAATCTCTTCAGTAAAGAAAACTTGATTCATGGTCCAAATATTATAGAATGGTTCATCTATGGCAAATTGTAGAAAATACCTACTATCCACCATCCTTGGGAAATATTGTAAGCAATCAACATCCCTATGTATGAAGATCCAAATACATGGATAATTGCATTGTAGAAGGAAGAATAGAAAAGTATGATTTTTCTAAGAGCTTAAAGTGGATCACATATGGAAAACCTAGCTCTAAAGGTGATAAAATCTTTAGTTGGTGTCAAATTTGACCCAATAACTACCAGTTTGTAGAGGGTAATTGAGAAGAAAGCCATGGTTGGTGGAGAGGAGTTCACTTTCTAGAAAGTGGAACCTTTTATTGGTTTCACTCCATTGGTAGGATAAAATCTTGGTGAGGACCTAGTATTTGAATAAAATGTCCTTGAATTGGCCCATGTACAATTAGAGTATTTGTAAATAATGATCAAGGGCATCATGCAACAGAACAAGAATTTGAAAGGACAATCTATCCTATCCATCCTATAGGATAGGTTCCAATAATTTCAAGACACCATAGTTGATTTGTTTAATTCTTTAAAGTCAATTAGGTCCAGGCAAGATGTAGTGAGTAAACAAAATACCATGACTACATGCCAATTTGTATAATAGAAAGCTTCAAGATACCAAGTGAAGTATTTGATCAAGGTCTTAACTAAGAATAAAATCCATGAGTTCAGAATAGTCAGCCTAACATACCTTAATACGGATATGGCTATATTGGTTGATAAGATCAAAGCCCTAAATATATAATCTAAGTAAATGGAGGACATTTCTAAGGATCTCAAATAGTAGGAAGATAAGATATTGCACATATTTGATAGTTTGATCAAAGAGACTACCACACTTAGTCCCTTAGGTTTAATAACTAATGAGGATTTCAGGTATAGAACTACTCACTTCATGTAGGAAGTAAGAAATCAAGGATAAGGGAAGATAAGGGATGATAACAAGAAGATCATGGGATTACTTTTGTCATCTAACAAAAAGATAGGAGATGTCATAAAAATCAAGCAAGCCTTATAAAGAGATGAGAAGGATCTCAATAACTTAGAGGACCAAGAAAAGGAACTCTTCACGAGGCCTATTATTGACCAGTAGCTTATCAATGATCAACATTATATAATGAAGATCTTACAGGGAAGGCAAATAACTACATCCACAAAAGGGTTTCAAAGTTATTTGGATTAGGAATATTATTTTTGCAATTAAGCTTGTATATTTTTTGAAAGGAGAATATTCTTTTATAAATGAATATACAACCTATAAAGCACATTGATTATAGGTTAGTCATTTTATTATGTCTAAAAGGTTCTCAAAATATTGTAAAAGGATAGTTGTTTTTAATATTTGACATTATTAACTAATATACCTCATGAATTGTCTATATAAAGAGGTATTTCCCATTGTAAAAGGGGAGAGAGTCTTTTGAGCCAAAAAATATTTTGTAACTTTTGAGTAAATTAATACAAATCAAGGAGTTCTACAAAGTTTGTCCACATTTGCTTGTGTGAATTGCTATCCTAGTTTCTCTCTCATTTTTTTAGTCTAAATCTTAGATTTAAATGGTTCTTTTTAATTTTAGATATGCATCTTTACATATAAAGTTTCTACTTTAGGTTAATGCTATATTAGTTGAAAGTTCTAAGGTTTACTTCATTTTCTTTATCTTTCTAGCATATGTGCTAATTTTTTTTGCTAATAGGGGTGAATCTTTAAAGTTAACCTAGTCCTTATCTTCACTATTTTATACTATCCTTAGATGTTTGTCTAATGTGTGATATGATTTGAGCTTATGCTAATTAATTTCATATATTGGTCAAATGCATGTTTATATGAAACTTGGACTTTGTCATAATGTTTAGGTTAAAGATCAACAACATATTTCTTCTTTGCCTTACCCTTTATTTTGTTCATTTTTACCAATTCACCTTAGATAAGCTTTGTTTTGAATATCCATCTTAATTTAGCTTTAGACTTAGGTTATGAGCATAATTCACTTTAAATAGCATAGATCACTTTCAAAATCAAAGATCAATTATCAGGCCATGGTAGCTTCCAACCACCAACTAATATAAATTTGTGAAACAGTTCACTTATTATATCTCTATTCTACCAAAGATAATACAATTATCACAACCTATAACTCATTCATTGGATTATATGGATTTAGAAATGAGTAGTGTTTCTTAAACACTAAGAACCATTTGTGATACATTTTTAGGCATCAACACTATTTCAAATCTAAAACATTATAAGAGTTATAAACCAAGTCTGAATATTATTTATTTTAGGTCAAAGGAATCCATTGTTGATCATTTTAATTAGTATTATAGATATAGTCATTATAGTTACATCATCACAGATCACACAATCACTCTATAAGGGAAAACTATATTGGCTTGAAGCCCATTTGGGCTATGTAAATAGTGCTTAATTATAAGTGGTTTTTAAGGATAACTCTTCCATACTTAATAGCCCAATTTTATTCCAAATTATATTATCTTGTTGGTATCTAGTGCATGTGAAATATCCATTATTTTTTATTTTTTAGGGTTTTACACAACAACATAAAACACTTATTTTAGTAATAAACCCTTACTGGTGATCACATAGACCCAAATCCAAAAATTAGGAATGTAGTCAAAAAAGATGCAACCACAATAGTCAAATAAGGCCATAGTGTGCCCTTATCTACCTCTTGTAGACTTGTCCCAATAGATTATGAATTAGTATTTTTAGAATAACTCTATTTTTAGGTCAATTTTACATAGTTTTTAGTTACATCAACCTTAAAAAATTAGATCTATTTCTATTTTAGGGAGGTTTGCACATCCTTAGGCCTTATATTATTTGCATCAAGTTTATGATTTATGTAGATTCTATAACATACTATATATTTATTTTGTTTCATTATCAAATCATTACATATCAACATTTATATTTCAATAGTTGAATACCAATTAGTTTAATTCTTCTTAAATTAAAAAGGGTTAAACATTATGGTGAGCTTGCTTACTATCACATATATTATACCCCATGGCACTTACATGATATCATGGCCACATTTAGCTACTTCCCTATTGAGGATAATGTATATTCTTACTTATCTTACTCATAATACATTTCTATGACTCAAAATTTCATACACATTGAGGGAAAATTACTTGTCTTATTTCCTATTCTACTATGATTTTTTATCTTATTGAGGATTTTTCAAATCCAACCTAACTCTATAATAAAATATATATTATTATCACCTATTTTCAAATATTTGTTAGCATTAAAATGTTGGTAAAAGGGTTTAAAAAATTCATATATTTGAAAAATTCAAAAAAAATAAAAAGAAATAAAAATCAATACCTAAAGTATTTTAAAATATTACTAGATTAATTATTTTCATATGTTCTTTATCCTATATTAATAAAATAACATATTAAATATCTTAAAACACAATACTTCTCATGAGGTACTTAAGTGTGATATAGGACATACTTCCACATGATTCTTTGATGTTAGTCTTTTCTTATTACCTAACAACCTGATTAATTTAGGGGCATCTCTATGCTTTATGCAAATAATTTTACATGTATTTATTGATAACCTTTCTCCCATGTTCAGCTACATACCATAGAAATGGATTTCTAAATAAATCATAATTTTCACATGTCTTACATGAAATATGATACTTTCTAAGTGTAGATGATATTTTATGATTATATAACACCTCAATCTGCTACATTTGGAAAACTCAGAACTTAGTTATTCCTCTTAGTTATTTACCTTTTCCACTTCCACAAGTCTCACACCTACTCTATCTTATGCCCCTTGGTCTATATTTCTTATTCTAACCATTCTTATCTTGATGACCCAAGCCTTCTATCTTACCCAGAATGCTTAAAATGTACTTATCTTCCATCGCTACAAGTTCAAAAACGTGTACCTACTTTCCTACTCCATATACACTAACATTTGGGATAGACAGTAGTGTCAACATTACTTCATGTCTAGATGGAGGTGTCTAGTACCCTAAATTCATCCAATTTACAAATGAAATGTATCTTATTGGTTGGCCTAAGTGTTTTAATGCACTTTCTTACTCCAATGGGATTTATATAAATATAATATCAACCCTCATTCATTCCTCACCTACAATTAACCTATGAAACACCTAGTAAAATACTAAATAGCATTTGATTGAATAAATATTCCATATTTATTCTAATTTCCATATAGTCATAGGGACTAGACATCTATAGGTCTAAATTTCTAAAGGATTAGCCCAAGAGCCTGATTTTCCATGTTACAAGTTAGGTCATTATTATACTTGATTTGCACATATTATATGATTCACATAGAATCCAACATGTAGGGGAGAAATACATGCATTTGAGGCCCTCTTGAAATTATTTCTATGTAGGTATAACTCACTAATAGTGGGTTATTTTGGGTAGATCAATATCATGTGTCTACAAACCCATTTACCCCCCAGGATCACTATAAATATGGAAAGTTAAGGTTTTTCCATTTCATAAGGATCAACTATCCATGACCTAAATGTTAATGCACTATAAATAAGGTTAATTAGAACCCATAAGCATATAAGTGGTCATATCCTATTTAAACATATATTACATACATGATACTAGCATCAAACCCTGATATTAGCATGGATGTAACCATTCCATGCTGATGTTACTATCTAGAGAGATAGAAGCACCAAATCTAGAATTTGATGACTATTCCATAATATCTTTCTTGCTTATTTTCTACTTGTTAAAGATCTATAACTACATTAACATCAAAATAAAATAAGTGCATGACTTATTTATAATTTCTATATCTAGCATAATAGTACTTTCCATATTTAGATTATCTTAGCATAATAAAATCAATATATGTTTATATTTTATTTTTGCATCTAATTATCTTACTATATATCTAATTATGACCCTTATGCCATTTCATTTTTATATATCCCTTTAACCCTAGATAAACCCAATCTAGATGTTTGAGGGTTAAACATATGGTGAACCTAATATTTGAACAAAAACCCTAGGATAAATTAGGGTTTTGTGATTTTTGTACTTTAATATAAATTTTAAAATTTTCATTTGTGAAGCAATGGAAAATGTTAGCTCAAAATCACGATTCTAAATGGAAGATAAAGAATCACTAATTACTCATCTTCATAATAACAAGATATTAATGGATCCATTTGTGTACATTACAAGAGATGAAATAAGTAAAATAAAAACTAAGTTTTCCTCACCTAATAATGGTGAATCCTTAAAAGGTAATATAAATCATGCCACACTTATAAATCCACCTATATATAGTGGGATAATAGGTTATGTGTTTAAACCTTTGTTCCCTAATACTACTATTGATACATCTATTGCGGAATTACTAGTTATTTCAACATAAATACTAGTTTTAATACCTATTAGTACTCAAAACATGTTTACATCTCCTTTGGTGACTACTCAAATTGATAATATACATATCATTGGGCCTATAGTTAAATCATTTTTTCAAGTTATAAATACCTTAGAGGATAATATTATAAACATTGAATAAAAAGTTTTAAAATCCCCTCATGCTTTATATTCATAAAATGTATTACATAACCCTTTTTCAATTGAAATATATTTTCACCCTTTACCAACTAGATTTGTTCCACCTAATTTCACATTTTATGATGGCAAGGGTGATCCTAAACAACATCTTCAAACATTTTATATGACATTTCTTGACTAAGCTTCTAATGATAAACTTTTGACCAAATTATTTACAAAAAGCCTCGAGGACTATGCTTTGAGGTGGTTTTATGATTTACCTCTCCAATATGTAAAATAATTAAAACATATTTCTAGCCACTTCTTGGCACACTTTTCCATTAACATTTATGAAAAGGTTTCCTATGCCCAAATTGACAAAATCAAACAAGGAACCAATGAAGCTATCAATGAAAATGTATTCAGATATAAGATAATGCTAGCCAAAATAACCAATCTTATGTAAGATAAAGAGTTTCAAGAGATATTCAAAAATTTTAATTCCTCTTTTACATGATTCCATTATTTTTAATAAGTTCAAATATTTTGATGACTTATACCATGTTATACGAGACTGTGAAATGAAACTTATATCATTAAATAATCTCAAGTTTGTAGAAAACATACTAGTTTCATCTACATATAGTACCAAATTCAAAATTAAACTAAGTTATAAGGTAAAACCTCCTGAGCCAAAAAAGGAAACAACTACCATTATTAACATAGTTTCACATCATCCTAATCAGCTTGTATTAAATAATACACTAAGGAGATAGTTTACACATTTATTTAAGTCCTCATGTTCATTAATCTTATGGTTACTAGAGTGTTATCTTATATCTCTCCCTCATTCTATCAAGGTTGATATGATTTTACCTCTACCCAAATGATATGATGTGAATGCTTATTATGATTATCATCAAAGATCAAGAAATTTTACATGGATATGATTTACCTTATCACAAGATCTAAGATCTTATAGATGACCAAAAGCTTACATTTGAGGGCACTCTAGATGAGTAAGGTTCACAACCTAGTGATCATCATAAACACAAAATATTTATCAATCCTTTGAAATAATATTCTAATAAGCAACTAGAAGTCCAAATGGCATATAATGCACATCTTCCTTCCTCATATTATGGGTACCCACTAGATGGGATTATTGGTATTTACACACAACATATACCTCCTATGGTACTTGATAGGGAATCCTCTTAACAAAACAATGGGTATGCTTAAATTATTGTCCTTAAAAGTATATGAATCTTTATTCTTGAGAGGATGATACCAAAATAGGACTACATTATCCTTTAGGAGTATGCAAGTGTCTATGGTCTTATCAATAAGTTGATAACACACATTGAAAATATCAAATAAATCAATAGTAACTAAATTTTACCCTTGGGAAAGTAGACTTAATTAAATACCTCTCTCTTGTTTCTTTATTTATTTGCCAAAGCTATACTCCTTAGTTTTAGTTAGTATAGTCCTATTGAAGAGGAATATAGCTTGCTTCTAGGACCTCAAATAGGTCCTTCAACTCCCCATCACTTTTTGGTGTTTGTAAAATTATCTCAAGATAATTAGGGTTTGTTCTTGAAGAACATGTTCCCTTTTAATGATTTATTCATCCTCAAAGTCCTCATCCATCATGTAAAGTGGTAGTTCATCAAGGAACTTGATAACCCCAACCTCTCTCCTAATTTTAGTCCCCCCTTGGAGTCGGGGGAATGCACTTATTTCTTCTTCAATGGAGAAAGAAAGTTCCCAAATCATGTTAGGAGTCTAAAACTCTGCTTCATGAAAGGATTTTATCCCTTCATATTCTACAACCACCTTCTCTTCATTGATATTAAATCCATTCCAACTAGATTTATCTTCTTCCCAGTTTAGTGGAAGAAGGAGGGATTCCAATGATTATCTCTTCATCATTTTCACTTTAAATATCCTCCTCTTCATCTAAATGGTCTTAATTTTCTCTTCATATAATGGGTCCTCCTTTGAAAATAAAAATGGTGAGAGGATAATAAAGTTAAAATGATGAAGTAGGAGAGGCCTTAATAAGTTTGGGCATCCTAAAATAGGATGATTTGTTGAATAAGGCTTCTAATGTTGAGTAATTTGAGGCTCTTGAGGAAGAATGGGATTTTGAGAGGCTCATTCTTGAGGGATAATAGGTTGATTTTACATAGGAGCATTCTATATCAATGGATAGATACTTATAAAACATATGATGTCAAAACAAGGATACTTAATTAGAATTTTAGGATGCTCACTCTACTTGAAGTTTGAGATTTTGAATGTAGAAGATT
>JARHVA010004056.1:390000-455000 GCA_037957365.1 Torreya grandis | reverse complement strand
ATTTTAGCTCTATTAAGACCTTTTGGAGACTAACCATTTTTAAGGAATTGGATTATGTCATGTGTCCAAATTCTCATAACTAAAGTTGCAACTATTATAGGATCATCATGAAGTATCAAAATAACCTATTTTTATTCTTTCAAATCTGAGGAAAGATGCTTACATAGTCCTTTCCCTTTCACCATCTTGGATGTCTTGATATCTACATCATATTACATTACTTTGGTGATCCATCTTGCTCTTTTATCATTCAAGTCTCTGCTTAATATAAAATCCTTCACACCAGGGTGAGACACAAGAATGTGAATTTTATTACTAGATTTCATGTGTCTAAATTTCTTTAAAATTTTGATTAAAGTAAGCACTTGTTTTTCAATGTATGTGTACTTTACCTCATATCCTTCTAAACCTTGAATGAAGAAGGCAATAGGTTTTTCTAAATTTTCATCATTTGTCTAGGTTAGCATGGCAAAAATTACCTCTTCATTTCCAAAAGTGTACAGATTGAAGTCCTTGGATAAGTTAGGACTTGCAAGAGTAGGAGCTTGGGTAATGGCTTGATTAATCTCCTCAGAACTTTCTCTTCTCTTTCATATCCAAGTGAATGTCTCATATTTTCTTGACATGGAGGTTAAGGTTTTGACCAAATCAACAAAATTAGGAATAAATATCCTAATGATATTAATCTTTCCAAAGAAAATTTGTAGACCCTTTTTGTGTTTAGGCAAAGATAATGCTAAAATAGCACTTACCCTTTCTAGATCAATAAATAGACCTTTATTTGAAATAATGTGGCCCAAGAGTTTGCCCTTATTAACAACAAACACACACTTCTTTCAGTTTAAGGAGATCTCAAACTCTCTACACCTCTCAAATATCTATCTTAGGTGCTTTAAATGGTCATTTTCATCTTTGTAATTTTTTTTCACATCATCCAGATAAACCAACACAATGTCATTAATCAACCCTTGGAAATCCATATCCATTGCATGTTGGAAAGTGGATCTAGTATTTGATAATATAAATGGCATCTTCTTGTAGGCATATGTGCTCTATTTGGTGGTAAATGTGGTCTTATATTGATCACTTTTATTGACCAAAATCTGATTATAAGCAAAATAGACATCAAGGAGAGAAAACCTTTCACTACCAGCTATAGCCTACAAAATTTGCTCCATATAAGGGAGAGGATAATTATCCCTCAAAGATACTCTATTAAAGTCCCTAAAGTCAACACACAGTCTGATTTCTCCATTTTTCTTTCTAATAGGGACTAAATTGGCCAACCAAGAACAATGCTTGATAGGAAAAATGATTCTAGACTCAATTAATTTAGTTAGCTCTTTCCTCGTAAGGGGTTAAATCTTTAGATTGATTTGTATTTGCCTTTGTTTAATGGGTTTAGCATTTTCATCCAACTCTATGGTGTTTTGAGTCAATATTGCGTCAATACCCTTCAAATCACCATACTCCCATGAAAAAATGTCACTAAACTCCTTGCATAGTTTAATGAAATCATATTTTTCCTAACTAGTACATACCTTTGCAAGTGCAAGTGGCTTATCCTTAAAGATTTATATCTTTTCATAGCTTTCCTAATTATGTAAATGCATACCTTTTCCTTCTTTAGCTGGTCATATTCATTGAAAATACTCTCAAGAGTCACTAAACCTTTAGGAAGTTTATTAGACTTTAGTTGGATAATCTTGTTGCCATATTACTATTGTAGCTTAGGCTATTTATGGTAGAGAACTTAACTTCTTATAATAAAAGTAATATTTGTTTATCACTTTCAAAAACCTACCAATTTGTGACATTATCTATTATAGAAGGTCTCAAAATCACCATTATCTAGTTCCTACCTTTTCATATGCCCTTTGGAACATCAAATTAAGAACCAATAAATGCCAACCTATCATCATGGTTATTATCTTCTCTTGGAATAGAGGTAATGTTAAATGAAATGAAGTCTTGTAAAAGATCCCAAAATCTATGTTTTTAAGACTTAAGCAAGGAGTTCTTAGTTAAATTTTTCCCTCCTACTTGATTGATAACTAATTCACTATCACCCAAATACTTGCAATTCTTTGACACCTCCTTTCCTTGCCCATTCCAAACAATGAATGAGGGCTTCATATTCAACCACATTAAAAGTACAAAAGAACTAGAATCTAAAAGTTGAAAAATACCTTTCCTTTGAAGGCAAAACAAACATAATTCCACCACCTGCACCAATCTTGCTTATGGATCCATCAAAGAAAAGCTGCCAAATGTCATTCACATCCTCATTTGATTTCATCAAATTAGGCATGAAAGAGTCTTTCTCATGCATATATTAGACTCCTCGGCTAGATTCTTCAATAAATTTGTATGGATCATATTCATACTTGTTATCTCTCCACTCATCTAGGAACAAGTCAAAAACTCCTGCAAGGGAAGATGATGGGGATTGGTCAATGTGAAACTCTTCTTCATCAATTATATAATAGTTAGAATTTGATACTTAGGTGAATATGGTTCCAAATTATATCTATGAATGGGTTATAAATAAATCTTCACTTTGGTATCATATTTTGTTCTGAACACCGTGTATGACCAATTGGCTACTAGATATCCACCTTTTTTATAAGTGAAATCCCTTGACAAATAAAGAGAAAAATAAGGAGGTAAATATGCTACCACCACATCATGAGGAATTTAAAAGGTAAGAAAAGCATGAAGGATCAAATTCAAAACTTTCATAATCCCCAAATTTTTTGCTAGTGATCCATCTAATTGCAAAACTCCTTTAGTCATTAGCTCATATTTGAGACCTAATTTATCTGTTATGCATTTGGGCACAACTAAGGTGCTTGATCCACTATCTATGACATAATTATGAACCAAGAAGTCACCAATTATTAGAGATAAGTAGAAAGGAGGAATATTCTTTACTTGATTATCTACAAGTTGAGTTTCATTGACCAAAACTACATTTTCACTTTGTAGTGAGTCAGCTTGTTTACCTAATCCATGCAATTCCTTTTACAACATATCTTTCTATCTTAGAAGTGATAGATAATCCCATAATGAAATTTTAATATAAAGATTTTTCATCTGATCTACAAAATTAATGGAAGGATTACTTACTTTGGTATTTTCTTTTTGAACATTTGCACCTTATGATGTAGCTTATGGAGGCAGAGTTGTAGAAGCTAATTTGAAACTTGGAATTTTTTTATTTTTTTGTGATTTAGGAGTTGAAACAAGACCACCTCTCATTTGAGCTACTGTATAGATCACAACATGTCCTTAACTAGTTCATTTATTGACTCCTTGATTGGTTCCTTGAACTTCATCAACATCCCTCCTTTTAGACCTAGTGTTGGAGGTAACAATAGTATGTTGATTACTTATATTTACCACATAATTGATTGTAAAAAATTCACCCTCCAAATGATTTATGAGGGTGAAATAAAACTGATGCTATCTCTTATCCATCCCAAATTGCATTATCATCTCAAAAATTGAAAAGTGAGATGTTTGATCACCTTATGTGGACATACCTTGATTTTGCATTTCATTGGCATAAGCCACCTGTTCTTGTCCATGTTCACAAGATGGATAGTTTGGTTGATCTTGAAACAAATTATTGTGAGTGGGAAATAATGATTTAGAGAATAAAGGAGCATTATAATTATAACTCTGGTATGTTTTAACATGGGTGATTTGGCCTTGTCCTTGATTATTATTTTGGAAGGGTGGCCTACTTGTTTGCCCACTAAATTGATTATATGGCTGATATGGCCTATAAATTTTAACTTGTTGCCTTTTGAGAAAAACCAACTCATTGGTAATACTTTGAATCAAAATTTTGACTTCATGAATCTCATTTGAAGGAATAGTAGTAGATCTCTCCTGAGTAGGTAAACATGCTATAAAAGGCAATGTACTTTGACTAAGAGAAGGTAAATTAGGGAAAAGTGGCATTAGAGGTCTAGTAGATATCTTTCCTATGTGTATAAATCAATTATCAACATTTATGTCTATTTCATATGCATCAGGTAATGTGTTTCCACCAATAGATTGGATCATCATAGCAATGTCACTATTTAGTGCTTTTAAATAGTCCAAAAATGTATAATGTGTGGTTGTCCTTACAAGAACTGGAATCTTATCCCATGTTTTTAAAAATCTAGTATTGAAATCCTACATGAATTCATGAGGTTCCCTCTTTATTTTCATTAATTACTCATCTATAGATAAGTGATCACTCTTTTATCCAAATCTATTAGTCAATAGGGTTCCCAACTCATCCCATGTGCCAATAGAATTTATAAGTAGGGTCCCATACTAGTATAAAACTTTTCCTTTAAAGGACAAGGCTAAAAACCTAATAAAAAAATTTCTTGAGTAATATTGTGAATATTACAAATATTTTCTATATTTTTTATGTGTTTAATAGAAGTAATTGGACCATTTACACTAAAATATGGGACACTTTTAAGGGCAAATCTTGGAATTTGATCATATTGGGCAAGATGTAAGGGAGATACCCTTGTGAAAGGCATAAAAGGTTATCTTCTAGCCATATTGGGATATTTATGAGTATTAGGAAAGGAATTTAATAAATACTTAGAAGCTTTAAACATAAAATTTGTTTTATAAGGATGTGTTACCAAAACTGGACCTTTTAGCAGATATGGAGGCAATTTTTCACATGTTAATGGTAGATGAGTAGTAGTGAATATAGTTATCACCTTTGGAATATAAGATATAATTGATCATTAACCAAGAATATACATTCTTCAATGGAGTCATCAAGTATTAAATACAATTGTATCTTTTCTTCAACAATGTCAAGACCAATACCATTCTTGAATAATCTTATAGGACAAAAGGTCCCATCATGCATGCCAAAAACTATTGACACTTAGATTTGCACCCTTAAAGAAAAAACATAGTCTTGTTCAACTAAGTGGTATAATGGAATCATCTTTTTTGCTTTGAGTGATAATTTCTTTGAGATAAATCTCTAGATTTAAGGGATAGCTCCCTTGATGCACCTATGAAGCTATATATATCCTAATCTATCGACTATAAATGAACAAAATAAATAAATAAATGGTGATGCACCAATATGTATTGTCCTCTCAATTTGACTATAATAACTACATAAATAATGATAAGGTTTCCTTGCATAAGACTCATAACCCTTTATGCTTTGTTACATCAGTGTTTTGCTTGTTAGATTCAAAAGGTATTCAAAATTCAAGAGGGAAATAGACAATTCATAAAAATAATATGACTTTGAACCACTTCAAAAATGTTTATACAATTATTAGAGAATACTAACAAGGACCTATAACAAAGATCTATCTGCACATTTGGTGGGTAATCAAGGATAACAAGTTAAGAAACATGACTTTCACTGAATGAGAAAAACATGATGTTAAATTGATATACAAAAATGTAGTGTGAGTGGCATAATTTGTCTTACTTTCTTCAAGAGTTTTCAATACAAATTTGGTCATAGTTTTGTCATTAACTAGTGGAGGATACTTTGAGAATAGGCTAAATACATACATACATACATACATACATACATAAATACATACATACATACATACATACATACACACACACACGCACGCACACACGCATACACACACACACACACACACACACACACACACACACACACACACACACACACACAGACACACACACACACACATATATATATATATATATATTTCTGAAGGGAGATTGAATGATTGAGATTGTAAGATCAATTGGACATGTGTCAATCAAGAACAGGAACATTTACCATTGATAATAACAAGAATGACCTTTGTTATTACTAAGTCCATCTTATTTTGGCATAGTTGGCTCTTTTCTAACTCATTTTTTACGTTACATATTTGTTATTCCCTTTCTTTGTATTCAAATTCCCATTTTAAAACTTAACAACTATTCATTGCAATTGGAGTTTGATGTTTTACAGGCTATCGGGTAAATTTCATCAAATAATTCGTCCGTGCCTTTCTTTGTATTATTTTCTTTAGGCAAACTTTTCAAAGGAATTATTTTATTTACGAGGAGATTTTCCTAGACAACTTTTCCACAAGAAATCCTCTTACTTAGTTTCTTTGGAAAATGGCCCTTTAGCAACCTTGCAATGTTCCTTTTCATATTTTTTGTATTGGTCCACATACCCTTCAGAATATTGAAAAGTACTCTTCAAAAGAACTATTTTGCCTTTCAAAAGAATTGTAAACATCCACTTTCCTTTGGTTCTTTCGAAATGATCCCTTTAGAAAAGTTGAAAGCACCCTTCAAAAAAGTCACAAGGATGCACCTACCCTTTGAAGAAATTGAAATGATTCCTTTAGAATTTTTGAAAATGTCCATGTGCCCTTGAAAAAATTTATCTTGCACCTTTAAAAAAAGTGAAAGTGTCCTTCAAAAAAAATGTAAATGACTTTCCTGCAAGAAATGACCCTTGAGAAGAATTAAAAAGGTTCATAGAAACAAAGTCCCAAACAAAAATTTCACAAGAATTCACTTGATTTATCTTGTTTAAAAAGTCTAAAAGAAAGACTTTGAGGCTCTAGTAAAACTTTCTAAAAGAATTATTTCAGGAAAAAAACTTGAAAGAAATAGTCTTGTACAAAAGTTAAAAAGAATACAAAAATTGAATAAACTCACTTATGCTTGGAAAAAAATTTAAAAGGAAAAACACTTAAACAAGAACCCAAAGAAATCTTTCCAAAAAGAAATATTTGAACCTTCATTATGAACTTTGCGTAAAGCTTTTTATAGACAAAGACACACACTAGACTCATCTAAACATATGAACAAACAACTATTTTTTCAATTTGGATGGCCAATTTTGGTTTGAAAGACCAAAATTTGGACAACAGTTACAACCTCAAAGAATAATGAGAAAACCATCTTATATTCCCCTTCTACAAGTATTAGATTTTTTTGATTATGGCTTCATGAAATGTGGTGTAGGAGGCTCTATTTTTTGTCAATTTGTAGTTACATTAGCCTCTATATGGTATTAACTATCCCATTTTATCATTATAGGGAATAAATAGGCATGATTGATCATAACTTGGTAGTTATAAACTATAAATTTTCTCATTTCTTTCCCTCATGGCCTTCTACACCATCCTTTGCCTTTATTGCTCATTGAGTGCATATTCCATGCTTGAATAAGATTTAGTTTAGGCCTAGATTCTTCTAATACCATCCTCTTTTATCATAATGGATTTTAAACCTATTAGAGCCTATTCAACATTGTTGATCTAGTTGGTCAGGATGTCTTCATGATGGGTAGATTCCTATTAACTTTGATCTATTATATTCTCTTGAGGACATGTGGTAGTTGTTCAATGTTTCTCTCTTCATTTACTTAACTTGGGTATGGGTCTTCATTACTTTTACTATCTATGCACCTTAAAAAACTTCTGACTCATCCTTCATCCATATTTTTCTTTAATACATTAGAAGTTTTGTCATCACAAAATTTCTTACTAGTTGCAAATAATTTTCCTAAAGACCTAAATACTTAATAAAAACTCACAAAGTCTTCAGAACTTTCATTCATGACTTTTATTTCAACAAAAAGGTCACATTTTCTTTAGAGACCTAAATAATTGAACAATTTTTTTGAAGTCTTCAAGATTTCTATAGACATCCATTTGCATAAAAATTCTAACTCATTCATTTTGAATACCCAATCTTTGTAAGTTTTATTTGGGCCTTTGTCTTTTACAAATTTTACTTGCAACTTTCACACAAAAATTCTAACACAATCCTCATGAAAGTGAGATTATTCTTCTTCACAACTTGTGTCCTAAATTTTATGAGAATAAGTGTTCCAAAGACCTAAGCCTTTGTGTAAATTATTGTTCCAATAATTATTATAAAGACCTAAAGCCTTCTAGGATTTTTTATCATAATAATTATATTGACTAGTCATGACACATTTTTTTTTGAAGAGTAAACACTTACACAAATCTTATAAAGTTTTTAGGATTTTTCCATAATCTTACTTATAAAAAATTGGACTCATGTTTAAAAAGAAACATGAAGACCATTTCTTTGACAAAAATTGTGAAGGCTAACTTTGAAAACATACTAAGTCTTTACCCTTTCTACCAAAGTTTGATTAAACCTTGAAAAGTTTATAGGTAATCTTGAAGCCCTGTATTGATCTTTATACATTTCTCCTCCATGGTGACCAAAAATGGTTAGACATGCATACAAATTATATGATTTGATGATCACTCTACATTATCATTTTTTAGCTTATATATGTACTTACACATGCCTATTATCCATGATTATATCTTACACAGGGTACTTGATATGTTATATATTTGACATATTTTCCTAACACATTGGATCCATGGGTTACTATGACATTTTTAATATGGTCTATTATGATTTAATTTATTCAATTCCTTGAGTGTATTTCCTTGCTATTATATTCTTTGTTTGAGCATTTGAATATGCTCCTTTGATTCCATCCCATGTGCCTATGTATGATTTCATTGACATTTTCATATGTCATTATTTATTGTATGGACATTTGAATATGTCATTATAGCTTATATGTAAATTTTAATAATCCACATCCTTTCTACTATGAATCATTTAAACATGCCCCTTGTTTGTGATCTCCTTAGACAATTGCATTTTTACTTGATTTTGAGTGTTCTTTTATGTGTGCTTGATTTACTTGTTGAGCTCGTAATGTTATTATCTATATGTTTACATGATCCTTATCATGCATCTTAGGCCTTCATGTGATCACACTTTTTTATATTCACTTAAATTTTATATCTACCTCTACAAGTTCCCTTCTATATGTTACATGTCTAAATTCATAAATTATACAATTGTCTTATCTTTTTAACATGAGGTAACTACCAGTTCTTATCTTTCCCTCACCTCAAATTGAGGGAATATTATTTGGGGTATGTCATATAGTAATGATATCCACACTTGGCATAATTTAAATATTTAGTGGGGGCATGTTTTGGAAGCATGTTTTTCATACTCATTCAGTATATGTTACTTATATATTTTTTTGATTCAGTGGGGGCATGCTTTGGAAGCATGTTATCCAAATTCATTCATTATATGGTACTTATATCAATTTTTAGATTCATTAGGGGTATGTTTTATGGGAATGGATTTCACACATTCATAATTCTGAGATTTAGTGGGCACATGATTTGGAAGTATGTTATCCACACCTATTCAGTGTTTAACATCTCTAGTTTATAGTGGGGGCATGTTTTGGAAACATGTCCTCCATATTGATACTTAAATTATATTTTATATTTCTCAATCTATAATGTGGGAATGATTTCTAAGCATGCCCTCCACACTTACATAGTTATCTGAATTGACCATAAACCATAGTTATATGATTTAGATTCATAGTTGTGGTAGAATTGTATACATTGGTATTATTGTATACATAGTTTCAGGATGAGATATATCTAAGGTTCATATGCTATGAAACATGTTTCTAATATTACAAATTCTAAACTAGTTTCACATTTCAAATTTCTTTTATGGACTGTTACCATATCATAATATTTTTCATACCTATACCTCATAAATGTTTAAAAAGTTTTATTTTCCAATCTACTACAGTAATTGGTTCACTTTTGGTATGGTTAAGGTGATAAAATCACTCAATCTTTCTAAATTCTTAGGTTAGACATGATCATCCATCCTCTCTGAGTTATAAGTATATTTGGGTTACATGGCTGAGCTAATCTCAACTACCAGGTGGCAACTCACTTTTGTTCCAAATTTGGGGGCATGTGCCTTATAATATCTCTCTCTATCTCCTTGGATATATACATTTTAAATATTTATCTATATTTTTCTTAATATCTATTTTAGAGCCTTAAAATGATACATATTTTTCAAAACAACTTTATAGTAACCAAGGTAGTTACATTGATACACAGGTGTACTCTTAAACCTTTCTCTTTAAATTTCAATTTATTTCAAGTACTTTCAACCCAAAGTATATGCACTAATTTTATGCTACAACATGATTTTGGTTGCAGGTTAGTCACTAGAAAAGCACTCAAGTTGTGCACACACAAAGATAAGGTGTGGATATACATCCAATTATGTATTTATTTCATTTAAACTAGTAATTTCATTACTAGATTAAAGGGGGAAGATGTAGATGATATTTTATGATTATATAGAATCTCAATCTTGTACACTTGGAAAACTTAGGCCTTTATTTTTATCTCAATTCTTTACCTTTATCATTTACACAAGTCTCACATCTACTCTATCTTGTGCCTTTTGGCCTATATCTCTTAGTTTGACCAATATTATATTGATGACATATGTCTTCTATCTATCCCATAATTCTTAAAATGTACTTATATTCTATCTCTTCAAGTTCATAACGTGTACTCACTTTATTTCTCCCTTGACACTAATGTCTTCGATAGAAAATAATGTTGAAATTATTGTCTTATCTTGATGCAAGTGTTTAGTGCCCTGAAGTCATCCAATTTACAAGTGAAACATCTATTATTCATTATTTATACTATGTTTCCATATAATTGTGATACATTGCTACATTTCTACTTATTTGGTGAATTAATGTTATTCCAAGAAGTTAGTTAATAGACCACCATGACTCTTAGTTTTTAGGATTTTGGTTTGAATTAATCCTATCATTAATGTTGTAAATACTTGGTTAGGGATAAATAAGTATAAATACCCCTATTGTAAAGTATTGTGTGATGGATTTTTGGATAATATTTGGCTAAATCATAATATATGAATTGTGGATATTATAATTATTTGGATGTTCATATTCTAGTTAATTTAGTATTTATGCATCTTTGGTAGGTTCTAGTTGAGCACTCATTTTTGGTTCTTAATATGAAACTTATGATAACATTTACTTTTTATAAGTAAAAAAATCTAAACTGTAATGGCATTAATCTGCATAGTTATGGTGGTTGTGCTTAGTAATCCAAGGATCAAAGTAGTTTATATTTTATTATATGTAATATCTAATTAAATACATGTTTAACCCAAATAATGTAAATATCTAATGTTACCACATGACATAACCTACAAGAATCAATCTCTAGATATGCACTTTGGGTAAGCACATAAGAATATTGTCTTGCATGAAAAGGCCAGCATGCTAGCTCATTAGGGCTATACTTCAATGCCTAAAGCATTATTAAGAATAAAATCACAACATTTTGGTTCCATTTTTGGGATATGTAGTTCTTGATATACATTAATGGAATATGTTTGAGTGTCTGACCCTTAAGATTATTGAGCAATAGACTACAGAAGTTGAGGATAATTTTATGATTCCTTACCTTAAACTAGGAGTTTTTACACATCAGTGGATATAATAGAATCTCTAAAATTCTTTATGCAAAACTTTCTTTGTTAAAATTGTATTTCATTTGCACACTTGGATATCTACGTATGCTCAAGGATGATCATAAAACCTTAAAAGAAGATAGTCTTGGATTTTATAAAGACAAAGAGTTTTAGCATAAATTGGAACACCATGGATGTGAGATATTAACATTTGGTGGAGAGGAGTATTGAATAACTAAATTTTGGATTATGTTGTAGCTACTTATTCTTGTCCTAAAGAAGCCAAGTTCTAGTTCCTCAGAGAATCACATGGCCATTATATTAGACATTTCTCTTTATAAACCAAGAAGTTGTTTATTAACTATGGACTTAATACTATGCCAATAGAGAGATAATTCCATCTTTGCATGAGCCACACATTTGGAATGGAAGTAGATAAGAGTTGGTAAAATATTGTAAGTTTAGAATGGTAACCAGTTAATGGGCATTGAGGAACTAAAAATATGATGAAGCTTGGTAATGGATCATAGAATTAAGCAACATAGGAAGGGACTAAGAGAACTCAAGACATGATGTTAGGATTTTTAGCGAAGTGGAAACACACAAGGAGGACTACATTACTTTTGAACCATACCCCATACCACTTTTATCATATGAAGGAGAAACTAGCCAGATAATAGAAACCGAAGAACCAAGTTTGGACCAACCAAGATCCCCGACCATAGTATACACTCATGATTTTAAATTAGATGAATTATGTATAGATAATTGGGATATAGATAGCATGGAATCAAAAATTTATCCTTTAAGGGATATTGTAACTAAGCCAATTATAATTCATATAGAAATAGTACTTTCCTTCCCTCTTCAATGGAATTACATAGCATAATTTGGGATACTCAGAGGACCTAGCCTTCATATTGGATAGAGTACATGCCTAAATATGAGTAATAAACTAACCACTACACCCCATGACATGCAAATTGTTCCTAGAGGTGATGGAGGAGCTGGAGTCAGACTGAGAGGTAGCATGGGAGGAAGTGGTGGACCCCCTCCTCAAGGGATAGGAATTAGAGGTTCTCAACAACCACTAGTTCAAAAACCTTAGATTATATTGGTATAATATGAAATTATGCTTCACTTACTTAAATATTAAGGCATGGAGAATGATATAAAACACATTCATAAATGTGAACCTATTTGGAGGGCATGAGTCATCACCTCTTCTGAGTGAAATGCCACATAATTTATGACTACACTTTTGGAATGAGTACATAAATGGTATAGATATTTCAAACCTAAATAAGTAGTTGTTAACTATGATCAACTTAAAATGTCATTCCTTCAATAATTTTACATTATTAAATTTGTACAACAAACTATAGCTGCACTAAAGGATATAAATAAGGAACTTCTTGAAAGTGTATGAAAATATGTTGCAAGGTTCAAAACACTATTGTCAAAAATATCCTTTGAAATCAATGATGCTCAACATGCACAGTGGTTCATAAGAGGTTTGTTACTTCCCTTTCAATGATCACTATTTGAGAATACCTTTACTATCCCATGCAAATATTTGGAAGCTGCTCTTCATGATGAAGCCATTAGTAGTATTAACACTGGGATAAGTCCCTTCATGGAAGCCTGAAGCTTTAATAGAATCAAAAATTGAAAAAAAAAATAATAATGCACATGATACTTGTAGTGGTCTTTGGTACATTGATTATGAGTCTTAGGTATATACCCAAAGAAATTGACCATACAAGAACATCCACACTATACTAAAGAAATCATGTGAAATCTACCATGAGGACCATGATGTATGTTATTATCTTCTCTTGTAGTGAGATACACACTTTAAGTATTTTGACTATTGTAAAATATGTGATACCTACACTCATGACACTAACGATTATTGGTTAATTAATGACATCCATGAATTATGCATGCATGGTACATGTCAAACCTCTGTGGCCAACAATTAGGATAATGGTCGTTATCATGGTTGAGGTACAAGATGAGGATGAAGATGTGGTATCTTTCCCCCAATAAAATGTTACAAGTGTGGATCCTTGTACCACTATAAAAGAGATTGTCTAATTTACCCTATGCATGTTTTCTATAAAAATGACCATCATTTGGAAGAATGTCCTAAATTGTACATGACCATCTCCAAGAAGAGAAATGAAAAGGGTACCAGTATGATTTAAATTGAGAAACCACAGTGGTACAATATTTAGGCATCATAATAGTTTAAAAATTGAACATCACTACATGTAATGAAGGACAATCTCAATCTACCTCTAATCTTATTGAGAAGGTATAATGTGAAAAGCCTCAAATGAGAAAGTATCATGTTGCCTAGAAACAAAATGATGTGCCCTAGAACACTATGACATTAGAATGGGAACTCTAAGGATAAATTCAATATTTCAAGGATAAACAAGTATCATAATGTGTTGATATGTAGAAGGAAGCAGAGCTTCAAAATGTGGCATGAGATGATTTCTAGGAGCTTTGTAAGCATATTCTAGATGAAGACATTATTCCATAATTAAGCATTTGGCTTAAGAATCAAGTACATTTACTAATCAATGCTCAACCTAAAGTGACTTGGTAGACCAAGGATCTTCATTTGAATCATGCTCGATGGAAAGATATCCCTTATTGATCCTAATCCTCTAGAATATAAAGGATACTAGTGAATGCTACCATTGATGGTTAGGTAATTTGAGACATCTTAGTTGACATTGGTACTGAAGTCAATGTCCTCACCAAGGACACATGGCATAAAATGACTAGTCATGTGCTACAACCTTTATCGCACATGTTGTTTATGACTAATAAAACTCATGCTTTATTGATTGGTGCCCTCACGAATATAATGGTTGATATATTTGGAGTACCTTTCATGGTAGAATTTGAGGTTCTTGAGTTTATAGAGGATGATGACTTCCCAGCTCTATTGAGGTGACCTTGGTGTTATGAAAACAATGCATATTTAAGTTTTAAAAATCACTACATCAATTTTAAGAATGTTGACCAGCATGTTATTATTCCTCTTGATCAAACACATGGGTCCCCATATGTCAAACCTATTAATGTGGAATAAGATATAATCCACATCTTTAATGTCACTTCTAGATATGATAAGCAATATAATCATAGTCTGGATGGTGATTAGTAATGATTGGCATGGATGGACACTCAATCCCTTTTTAATACTAAAGGTAATGCTTATAATTATTGGGTACATGTTTATAATTACCTCACTAGAAGAGTGTGTAATGTCATTGGTAGTCAGGATACTAATCCATGATAATATCATAAATGAAATAGTTTTTTCACCTTATTACTGATCAAATCATGAGAGGACCAATGATAGATGCATCTTTAGAAAGACTTATTGAAGCCCCTCAATTTCATATCCAAATGGAGGTCTATGACTTTGTCTAACTCCCTTAATAATTTTATCACACTAAAAATGATCATATTTGATCCTTGGTTCACTTATTTAATGGTACAACTACAATATGGTAGTGAACCCATCATGAGTGAATTCTCTAGTGGGATCAATTATAATCTACCTTACATCACTATTTTTATCATGAAAATAAAGTCAAGGGAGTAATTAGTTATAATGGAGTATAAAAACTTGAACCCCATATAGAGGCCTGTGAGTCAATGTGGAGATATGAAGACTCTTAATTACTAGAGTACTTGTGGGTGCATACATTCTATGGAAATTTATGCACTGAGGAATGAGTATGGTATGTTTATGAATAATGACACATGGGTTCCTGATTTTGGCATCTATTGAAGGATATCAACTTGACACTATATTATTCCTCTCTAAGGATGGATTTCTTCCTCACTCTCTAGGCCATACATGAAGTAGTTACTGGTGACTCGAGTCCTATTGAATATCACCTAAAAAATATCCATCATGTTATTAAATAAGGTCTAATTATCTTCAATGAACCAATGACATAACTTTTTTTATGCTATAACAAGTCCTTAATTAGGACCAACATGAAAAAACACATCTATGAAAATAGAATCTAGTGTTTTGGGAAGAATAAGGTGAAGGATCCAATCCACTTTACCCTTTATCAAATCATTTATATTTTCCTAATGACTATGGCACATTATTTTTTCATGATACTAGTTTTGATACATACCACCCCTACTTCAGGCCAATTCAAACTATCCAATGCAATATTTGCATGGAGCAAGAACCAAAAATGGTTACTATAGGAAATTACTAGACTGACATTGAAATTTCAAAAATATTTGAGTTATTAAAGGAATATCAAGATGTCTTTCTAAGAAGATACAGTGAGATGAAAGGATTTCATCCATCCCTAGGAAAGATACATAGTAAATTGGTTGATGACAGTCGACCAGTCAGGAAAAGGCCATATAGGATGAATCCTAATTTACACATGTATATAAAATAATAAATTGATAGTATGTTGCACACTATAGTAATCACCCCCATTGATGAATCTAAGTGGGTCAATGCCATGGTGATTAATATAAATAAATATGGATCCATCAAAATTTGCATTGATTATCAAGTACATAATACATTTTGCATTACTTATCCCTTCTCAACACCATTCATAGAGGGGATACTTTAAGGCATAGATAGGTATGAGATATATACTTTCATAGATGGATTTTTAGGATACCATTAGGTCTAGGTCACTAAGGAGGATCAACTTAATGTTATGTTTGCCATTGAAAATGGAGCTTTTGGATACACTCTCATGTCTTTTGGGTTGAAGAATACATCAATTGTGTTCCTGTTTATAGTTGTTGAAGTTTTTAATGATTTCATCCATAAGTTTCTTCAAGTCTACTTGGATGACTAGATGTTATATGACTTGGTCAAATACCATTACTCTAATCTATAACTCATACTTGAGAAATGTTGAGTTCTACAAATATACTAAACCTAAAGAAGTGTCTATTTGATACACCTTTTCTTGTTCTTATAGGACATATTATTTATAATGATAAACTTCTAGTAGATCTAGAAAAAGTATTAATTATTATTGTACTCCCAGTGCTTGAGTATTAGTGTAAGGTTAGTGCCTTTCAATGACATACAAGCTACTATCATATATTCATCTATAGATATGAAAAGATTGTCGTGCCTTTAGTGGAATTTATAAAACATAATGAGCACTTCATCTAGACTTACTCCTACTAAGAAACCTTTGAGGCCTTAAAATATAAATTTGTGGCCACTCCAATCCTCTAGTTCTATTATTGGATAAGACCATTCCATGTCCATGTTGATGCATCTAGAATGGTAGTTGGTGCAATCCTTGCACAACTAAGGGAAGGTCACCTTGATCACCCAATCTACTTTTTTAGTAGGAAAATCACTCTAGCTGATCATAATTACATAACCATGGAGTGTGAAGCTTTGTCAATGGTATATTATCTATAGAATCTTTTAAAATACTTATATGCAACCCCCTTTTATTCTATATAGATCATGACGCTTTAAAGTACCTAGTAAATAAACCTATACTACATAGATGAATCTACTAATGGATAGTGTTGTTTTAAGAGTTTCAAATCTCTATCATGGTCAGACCTAGAAAAGTTAATTATGATCCTGACCATCTATCTATAATTGATTTTAGAGAGCCATCATGTACTATTAAAGATGACTTGCCTAATGTTCAACTCTTTTATGTTATTTATGTACCTAAAGAGTTGGAAGGTATTACATCCTTTCTAAATATTGGCTCAATACCTGATTGTCTCACTCTATAAGACAAGAAACAAATCATGATCCATGTGTTAAATTTTTATCTCCTAGCATGAGACCTCTACAAACTTGTCTATGATGAAATTATTTGGCATTATGTCATGAAATTTGAGCATTCCAAGGCACTTCAAGAAGTTCATTAAGGCATTACAGGTGGACACTATGCTGGAGAGGCTACCACATATAAGGTTGTGCTAATAAGATTATGGTGTCCTACTCTTTTTTGATATGCTAAGATATATGTTAATAAATGTGACATTTATTAGCATGTATGGAAACCAAATCAATGAGATGACATGATTATATGACCAATTTTTTCTCAGGAATTATTTGATAAATGGGCCATTGATTTTGTTGGCCCCATCACTCCAGCTAGACAATGAACATGTTCATGGTATATCATCATAATAATTTATTATTTCATGCACTAAGCTAAATCTACGCCTACAAGAGATTTTACTACTGCTACTACTATGTGCTTCATTTGGGAACATATCATAACCTAGTTTGTATGCCCACTAAATATTAATAGTGATCATGGAACCCACTTCTTAAATGAAACTATTCACATCTTACTTATAGAATTCATGGTTACTCATCACAAAATAACACCATATCATCCAAAAGCCAATGCATTTACTAAATCCATCGATAAAATCCTAGGCATAACATTGAAAAAAAATTGTAATATTGGTAGAACTAATTGGGATGATAGAGTTTCTATGGTACTATGGGATTACTAAAAAACCTATAAGCACTTGAATAAGAGCACACCATTCAATTTAAAATATGGTAAAGAGTTAATCTTATGAGTATGGTTTTAGTACCATGTCTTTGTATACCATGTATTGGATAATTATATGATAAGTCATCCTTGAAAGAATGCCTCAATGTTTTTTTTATAATTAGATGAATCCCATTTCCTTTCTCATTCGAGTTAAGATGTGGAGAAGTACAAACATAAAGCATGGCATGATCAACACATCAAGTACAAAACCTTTTCCCCAGGTGTGAAGGTCTTGTTATATGATTCTAATTTCATGCACCATTCTTCAAAACTTCAAATCCATTGGGATGGTCATTTTATCTTTCATAGAATTTAACCTATTGATACTTGTCAATTACAAAGGTTAGATGACCAATTCCTTCATGGCATTACAATGGAATCCAATTTCAATCATGTTTCACTTCTAAGTAGCTAAAGTATTGTAAACAATAGGGCATATGCCATTAATTTAGGATTTTTTATTTTCAATAAAATCACTTCTTTTATTACAGGACATTTCTTTATTATAATTCTCTTTAAGTTTTGTATGTGTACTTTCATAAAGGACCATGACTTAGTTTTAGTGTGGGGTGAAAGATAGGTATGTAAAGTACTTAGGGTGTGTAATATACTTATGGCATACAAGGTACTTAGGGAATGCAAGGTACTTAAGGAATACAAATTATTAAAGTCACATAAACTATATAGCCTAAGTATATGGTGTTCCCTACAAATAGTTTAAAAATTTGAAAGACACATATTTATCTTCCACTCCAAGAAAGGAGTGGGACACAACTGTCTTCCATTTAAAAGGAAGACACAAGATAGGACATGTCATTAATATGAAATAATAGTGGTTGTGATAAATTTTTCAATGGTGAGATAATATAATATAATTAAATGCCTTTATGATGAGAAGTGATGATTGAAGAATGGTAGCCACTAAAAAAGGCATTTATGACAAAAAGTGATGGATGAAAGGAGAGGGGTAGTAAATGTGGTTAACCCCCTCAATCCTATAAAATTGTGAGTTAGTTCATTTTTATGTTTTACATTTTATTACATTTGAGATTACAGAGCCAATAACAAATAAATATCAGAGCCAAGACTGAAGAGAACAAGTTCAATTCCAAAGCAAAATATATGAAGCATAATGAGTTCATATACAATTATTAAAATAAAAATTAATATTAATAATTAAAAAAGGATTAATTACAAGACATGGCCATGACAGGGAAGGATTATAGGTTATAAGTTGTAGGGGAAGTCTGCCATTAGAGGGAAATTAAGCTCAAAAAGATAAAGTCACTAATAGTAATCACATATTATTTTAGGAATGTTGGATGGTTATGCCTCAAACTTTGGGTTATTTGGAGGTTGATGCAACCTAAGAAGAAGGCCTTAAAGACTAATCCATTATTAGCTATACCATAGGAAGAGGAATTACTTGGAGGAGAATAAACATTCATTATAGAAGAGACACTAGAATAACAAATATAGTGTGTGGAAAAATGAGAAACTAGTATGGTGCAATAATCCAAGAAGAAACAATTATCTCTACCCCTACCATTAATGATTCAAGAAATGTAATAAAATGAGATGGTTTTGTGCATGGATAATTGGGTCTCTAAGGTACCCACTTGCACTATTTTTTACGACAACCATCGTCAACCTAGGAACAAGGTTGAATTATAGAATGACTACTGAGTCAAGTGTCAGAACACTAAGAACTAGTTGGTGTATGACCTTAATATCTTCAATGCCTTAGATGTTGTGGGGTTACTCCAATTTTTTAATCTACCTTACTTTATAAAACCCATGGATTCAATCAAGTTCTTACTCTTGCACATCTATGAGTGATATCTCTACTTCATCAGGCATAGTATGAAGATCACACTCAAGAGGATAAGCAAGCTATCGGGGCTATAGCCATCAAGGTTGGATATGGCCTATGACTTGGGGGACATCGATGAAGTTTAAAATATAGAGACAATGTTGATGTATCAAAATTAGGGCCATGCCATGCACATTAAAAACTTGTAAGATCTACTATCTAGGTTATGGTGTGGATCATCATGACCAAGATTGATAGGATCGACTATTGGAAGGAGGTAGACATGGATCATCTCTACATCACCCACCAAGTTACTCAAGCTTAAAATATAGTTGGGATATGTATTTTAGCCAAAAAATTAATGAGGACATGGAGAAGACCCATTAGATACCCAATCACAGGTTTCCATGGGGAGTATTTTTGTTTTTGATGGTGTTTGATGATATTAGTGTACTACATTACACCATAAGAACACTGAAGTGGGTATACCTACCTAAGAATAAGTCCCCTACTAAGCACTATAAGTAGTTAACATGTTTGAGGCATATCACTCCATCCTAAAAAAAATGAAGTATTAGTTTGATGGGAAGAAGTAAGAATTTAGGAATGAATGACACATCCTAAAAAATTTACCCACCTTGACTATTGAGCAAGTGCAATTCACTGTGAATCAATAATTTTCTCTTGCATGCATTAGGATGGTCCCTTTTGGAAAACTCTTCACATGTCTAAAGTTAATTTATGCCTTTTTAGCATGGTACTTCATCAACTCCATGAACTATATTTATGATGCATAACCTATTTCTTTAGAGCCATACAAGATCAACTTGGAGATTCACACTCTCTAGAAGATGTATGTCTATCTAGGAAAGAAGTCCTATAGGGAGAAGAAGGAGATAGACCATACATACATAAAGGTAAATCCAATACTAGTGGGATAGTAAGTACATAATTTATTTTATATACTATGGCCCAGGCGTAAGAGTTCAAAGGGAACATAACATACATAGGAAAAGGTACCACTAGTACCTCCCTTGAAGAAGAATCAAACTACGCATTATGTTGACATAATTTCTTAAAAAATGGTAGAAGACTACCCCAACACTGTAGCCTAATCTATCACCACCTCACCCTTCTCCTTCTTGACCTTTTCCACTATACCTTTCTCTACTTCACCCTTCACCTCTTTGACCTTATCCACCTCTCCCTTCACATTTTTGACCTTCTCCACCACATTATTATCCACCTTGCCCTTATCCTTCCCATACTTATCCACCCAATGTTACACCTCCATAGGACCCTCCACATTCACCTCTACCTTCATCCCCTAGGATAACTCTACAAGCACCCCCCAAAAAGTTTCATCAATAGTTATACCATATCAAGACATAGATCAAGAGCTTTAGCAAAAAGTTCCTATAGTCCAAATGGAAGAATCAGAGTCTAATTTTGAGAATACACCCTCTAGTACAAGAAGAAGAGGCCATCTTTGAAGACTCACCATTTAGCAATTAACACATATGTGGAAAAGAGGGGGATGATGAAGAACAATATATGATTAGAATGGCCATTAGTAACACATTAGTTACTTACACAGAGGTAAATGTATTGGAGTGAGATTCAAATAAATGAAAGGATCTATCTATGTCTATATAAGAACCTACCATTGAAGCATATACCAAACTACATGATCAATATCAATTGGGTATCTCTAATAGGATACTATATCTATAGCCACACTTCCTTCCATAATATGTAGCTTTGGAAATAAGGTGATATGTGTCATTCTTATTAGACATGTATAATGAGGAGTGCACCTTTGAGCTCCCTCAAGACATCTTATTCTTAGGTCTTGATGATTCTATTTTGTCCAAACCACTATGGATGATCCCCAAATGATCACCCTTTGTAAGCCAATGAGACATTCTTAAAGATGGGTTTTAAAGTCATCCACCAAAATATATTATTATACTTTGATGCATGTGATGTAGAAATGAAACATGCCTAGGTGGTTGGTATGTATGACAAGGAATTTTCCAACAAGAAGGCACTCTTAGAAGAAGTGGATGATTTTAAGCAACAAGTAAATGAGGCCATGGAGGCCAAATTTAAAATATCAAATTTATGCAAGTCAATTCTGGGGTAGGATCTAGCACTGGTAGGCATACCTCTTGACGGGAATGCCATAGATAAATTAGAGACCTTGGTGAACCTCCTTCCATGTTGAGGAATGAAGGATTAGAAATAGTATATTAATTCATTAAGGTATTTAAAGTATGCAAGTGCACCCTCGAAAGAGTTGGAGAAGTCATCCCCATCATGGATGGGAATTTTGAATGGTTAGTGTGCCCAAATAAAATCTTAGAGGCTCATATCCAAGAAGAAGAAGTGTAGAGGTATAAAATGGTTGATACTACCCTCTTAATAAGGGATTATACAGAGTGCACCAAAGCATTCAAGGATATGGAAATAAAGGAAGAAAAAATCAATGCACATCACAAATAATTTAATGCCAATTTTCAGCCCTCTGAGGATAGGTTTTTGAATAAGTCTCAACACTCAAATAAATACTAGCACATCCCTAGATGATTTGGTTAAGAATGCCAATGAGAATTATAACAAACCCAAGGAAATGAAAAAAACTATAGAGGCCATTGAAGTAATACTTGCTAAGTTGTTAAACACATTATCACATTGGGATAATGTCAAGAAGCAGATTGAGCAGATGGGGCCTAAATTTTTAGTAGAGGTTGCCAATGAGACTTAATTTAAGGAAAACTAAGAGTGAAATGTGGGGTGTTGTTAGACCAAAATTTTTGGCTAAGTGTTTTGATATCTTTTCATGAAATTAACATGACATGGAAGGAGTATAGTACATAAAGTCTATGGCTCATAACTTGAATGGAATAAAAGCACCATAGTGCAGATCCTGCAAGGTATGAAAGGGAAAGTGTGTAGATGCACTAACATGATAGGACATAGTCAAAGAGTATAATTAAGCATGAGGAACCTAAGAGCATAGGAATCAAAACATCAATAGAAGACTTAGGGAGAACATGGAAAGTAGGAGATGGTTAAGGAACAATTATCAAGGGTCATCCAAACCTTATCCATTAGAATTTTGCATCAGCCCATAAGGAGATAGACACATGGTAGAAAATATCTAGCATAAAGTGAGTATATAAGGTGTATAAAGGCTCAGGTCCTTTGGAGAAGCTAGTTAATATACCTTCAAAACTCTTAGTTTTTAAAGAGTTTGTTACCAATTACTCCTATCATTAATGTTGTAGATACTTGGTCAGGGATAAACAAGTATAAATACCCCTTTTATAAAGCATTGTGCGATGGATTTTTGGATAACATGTGGCTAAATCATAATATATGAATTGTGTATATTATAATCATTTACATGTTCATGTTCTAGTTATGTTAGTAGGTGTGTATCTTTTATATGTTCTAGTTGAGTGCTCTTTATTGGTTCTTAACATGAAACCTATGCTAACTTTTACTTTTTCTAATTGAAAAATCTAAACTATAATGGCATTAATATGCATAGTTATGGTGATTGAGCTTAGTAATCCAAGGATAAAAGTAGTTTATCTTTTATTCTATGTAATATCTAATTAAATATATTTTTAACCTAAAGAATATAACTAGTTAATGTTACTATGCAACATAACTTGTGGGAACTAGTCTTTAGCTATGTGCTTTAGGTGAGCATGCAAGACCATAGTCTTGAATGAAAGGGCTAGCATGCTAGGTCATTGGGGATACACTTAAACATCTAAAGCACTATTAACAATAAAATCCCAACACCACTTATTTGAAGGAACATTGTTACACTACCCAAATTATTATAAAGCACTTGCTTTATTTGAAACCAAGTTCTAAAACCATTCATACCTTTTATTTCAATACACACAGTTATGTTTTCCATTTGAGCCTATCCCATTGTTTATTAAAAAAACAAAAAATTTCAAAATACCATTTGAAATATATCCTTCAAATTTTAGATCTAAAATAATTGGTTTACTCTTGAGTATTGATTACAACTTGGACTTGGGTGGTTCACCTTTCTATCTTTAAATTTTGCAACTTAGATAGATTTTTAGTTTAATTTTTTTAAAAACCTTTTCCTTGAGACTAAGCATGCCATTTGTATCAAATCAAGAATTTTTTTAGATTTAAGAGTTTTTGAAATTTAAGTACCTAGCCTAAGTTATATGCCAAAACCTATTTTGAATTCCTTGATTGAGTTTGTTTTCAAATGGCTAGCCCAAGTTTGTTTATGCCATGACCTATTCCATGTGATTAGACCAAGTTTGTTTTCATATACCTAGACTAATTCCAATTTTCATGTTCAAATTGAACATTTTCAAATTGACATTTTCCAAAAATTAGATATTTAAACCAACTTAACCCATCAAGCCAAATTAGGGTTTATTTTTTAACCTACATTCCAATCCAATTAGGGTCATTTGTTACCCCTTTTATACCATGTTAATCAAGCCAAATCTAGCATAAAAAAATTCCAAGTCCACATTAATTTAAACCATTTATAACCACAACCAAGTACTCATTCCAAGTCCCATTTTATTTCAAACCAAGACTTATTCCTATACCAATGCCACTTTCAAACCTTGACCTAGACCAAGTTCATTTAATAACCAAGACAAACTCTCACACCATTTTTATAGACTAAGACCACCCTCTTTGGGTTAATTTCCAAATGAATACATGTTGTTTGTTATATTTCAAGATTGTTATTATTTGGGCCAATTAAAGTACTAAGTTTTCCCTTTTAGGGCTAATTTATCTAATAATAATACTAAATCCTTTATTTATGTTGATAATCCTCATTTGGCCTACATTACCAACCAAGATCTGCAATGCCCAAGGATTACCATTTCATTCCATCATCCTTTGGCTTATGTTAGAAACCTAGATCTGTAATTCCCAATGATTATCATTTCATGCCCTCCTCCTTTGGTTTATGTTATCAACCGAGCTCCATAATGTCCAAGGATTACCATTATAGTCCCTCTTCCATTGGGTTGTATCAGTAACCAAACTTTACAATGCGTAAGAATTACCATTGTAGGTCCTCATCCTTTGGCTCACATTAGCAATCAAGATCCATATCACAAAATAATTACCATTCTAGGTTGTCTTATTTTGGCCTACATTATCAACCAAACTCCAGAATGCATAATGATTACAATTATCAAATCTCCTCCTTTGGATTACATTAGTAACCAAGTTATGAAGTGACCAAGGATTTCCATTCTAAGCCCTCCTCCTTTGTCTTGTGTTAGCAACCAAGCTCTACAAGACCCAAGGATTACCATTCCAAGCCCTCCTCCTTTGGCCTATGTTAGAAACTAAGATTTGTAGCACCCAATAATTATTATTCCAAGCCCTTCCACCTTTTATTTCAAATATAGTAGCTCATTGTCTTAACAAGCTTATGAAATGACCACTAGACATTATGGTTACCATCTTAGAAACACATCTAGTATTTATTGAGCTAATAGTTAATGAACATATTTGCAAAGAGATTGTTATTAAACCATAGGTAATTATTTATCCATTGCCAAATTTCCCCCACTTTATAAAATCCAAGATAGTCTTCAAGCCATAATAGAGCCAATCATTACCTCCCTAAGATCAATTATTTGAAGACTAAAAGGTGTCTAAATCTAAAATTTTACAGCTAAGTGTAAGCCAATGTCGATATAACCAACCAATCCATGATGTTTTTGTTAAAACACCTATTTGTGATGAGTTAACCTATGTTGAATTACCTTTTAACCTTTTCCCTTTTATTGAGGATCCTCACTTTGATAAGCTAGTCTTTGGGGAGTTGCCTTTCAACCTTTGCCTTATCTTTGACAAGTCTCATTATGATAAGCTACTTTTTATTGAGTCACCCATAATGATTATAAATACCTTTAGGTAAATAATTAATTTGAACATTACCCTATTATTAATGAGACTCACTTTGATAAGTGAGTCTTTGTGGAGTTGCCTATTGACCATTTCCCTTTTATTGAGAAGACTCACTTTGACAAGCTAGTATTTGTGGAGTCCTTCTGAGCTATGCCTATTTTTGAAGATCACAATATTCAACCATAGGACATTAATTATCCAACACCAAGCATTCAACATAACATCTTTGTCACAGCACTAGAAGAATATTCCATATTAAATTTAGGTTTTATTTTTAAACTGATATTATATTTAACATTAAAATTAAAATCAATGTTAGTCTCAACATCAGATTCAAAGTCCCTTGAGTCAATCTTAGATTAATAATCATAATACATTCATGAATGTTATGAAATTGGCTACACATACATTGTAGATCAATTTGAATACATTTGTGATCCTTTCACACTTTTTGAGGATGATTACTTTGGCAATGATAAAGGTTCTCCTAGTATCTTCTATGAGGATTGTGATACCTCTTACCATTTCACTTTTCATTGACACCAAAAAACCTATCCATTATATTGACATTCCACTTCTAATAAATGTTGATTCACACTAATAGAATCACACATTATTAAACTACATCCATGGTGACATATCAATTATATAATGTCAAGGGTACTATCACCACATTCATGTAGAATAAGAACAATCTCCTAGTGAAACCTTTTTGAAGGAACTATGGGGTAATCAAATTCTAAATTCAACATCTTATATTTAAACCCTATTTGAGGTGATAGAAGATATCAAAGTCAAAATTCAACATTCCATAGTGAAGCCTTCTCATAGGTGTTATGGGATAATCAAGACAACATTATTAGTGAAAACCTCTTTGATGCACCAATATCCAAGAAAAACATTTATTTGGTTCTTGATGAACACATTATCAAAGATAACATTAATAAAAACTCCAATCTACAACATAATAAGATGGAAGCATCTCTTAGGTCCAAAAAATATAAAAATATGGTGGTCCTATCAAGAGCATATTCAAAAGTCTTTGGACCTACCAAAACCAAGATTATGGGAAATCTAGAATCAACAACATTATGTGTGACTAAAAAAAATAATGTTCATTTATTGGCCAACCATTGTACATTCAATTATAATCCATTTATTCATTCTATACCTATTAATTAATGTAAAATCAAACCTTTTATCCAATGTTTATCCCTACTTACCATCTAGGACTACATTTTTCTTTACAGAGGCTATGAATAAATCTTGTCTAGAAATTTAGAAGAAATATAATCAATGACCAATAAAGATCACAACAACATTATTTGATTCCAAATTAGTAATAGGTTATTTATAGAGAAATTATTCAGAAGGGGCATGGGATATCAATATAAATAATTGTCTATTCTGGATGTATCATATGATAATCGAGACATGCATCTATGCATGAGAAGGAAAAACATAATCATGTATTGATCTTTGCCTTTACTTTTCATTTACCTTTCTCTTTCCATTATTTCATAGGTTAACTTGCCATTTATCTTTATTTCCATTTACCTTGCCTTTCTAGTTACCTTATATTGGCATTTACCTTACCTTTTTAGTTACCTTGCCTTGCCTTTCCATTTTCCCTACCTTTTCATTTATCTTACCTTTCCATTTGACTTACCTTACTATCCTTCCATACCTTTCCATACATTTGAACTACATTAACTTGAGGTCCTCTGGGAATATATAGGTAGTGTTTAATTTACATTAAGGTCATCTTGGTCACCCCTTTTCCCATGCTCTCATTATTTTATGAACACTTTAAGTAGTATTATCATCATTTTGTGAGCAACCTAAGCCAATGATATCACTATTTTATGAGTATCCTAAGCCCATTATCTCTCCATTTTGTAAGCATTTTAAGTAGTGTTATCACTATTTTTCAAGTATCCTAAGCCAACACTCTCACTATTTTGTGAGTTAGACCATTTTGTATCTTGTAATCCTCCATTGAGTTGAGATACCAAAAAAACCCCAAAACATTGGGAAAATTTACAAACTTCTTCCATTTTAAATATAAAACTATAATGGTTTTAGGTCCATTTGGACTATGTAGGAAATTATCAATGTTTTTTAAGGTCAACTCAACCACCCTTATTTGAACTCTCTCCCTTTTTTTTGATAAATTTAAGTTTGAATGCTCTCATCATTTTATTAGCAACCTAAGACACACTCTTTCTATTTTTTGAGTTAGCCAATTTTGTGTTTCAAAATTATCCATTAATTTGAAACAATTAAAAAATTACAAAAACTTTCAAAACATTTCAAAAACCTAAACATTGGAAATTCCTTACAATCTCTTAGAAAGATATAAAGCCACAAAATCCAAAAATATATATTTTTATCTTGAACCTAGTCAACAATCCTTGGTCCTCCTTACCGGGGAAAATCCATTTTTGTTTTTTATACATTCTATTTCCATTGGGATGTGACCTTTCCTTGTCATGTATCCTTACTTAGGGGCACCATTCAAATCAAACTTTTATGACAAGCTTGCAGCTTTTGCCCTGTTAGGGAAAAACCTAAGTGTACAACTTATAATAGGATATATTATCCCCATATGTTGTTCCCTTTCATATACTCTTGATTGGGTAACCATCTCTTTATCATTCCATTTAGACTTCACACATAAGTATTAAATTGTTTAATGATAATATATCTTCTTTTGATTATACTTTCAATCTCTATGTGTGTTTGCTTGCTTAGTTATTTGTTTGTTTATTTATTTGTTTGTTTGCTTTCCTTATTATACCTTGACTTAGTCTATATGCATTCAATGGTGATTCCTTGAAAATTATACTTGAATCCATACATATTAATATTTCAACATTGTCATCATGGTTTTTATCATTGGTGTATTATTTTTTATTATTTATTATATTAAGAGTCAGTCTTTATGCACATTATGACCAGGTCATCGTGGTTATTTATATCATGTCATACTTTCACGTGATATAACAAAAATTAAGCCAATGGACCTATCAATAAATTTAGTGGGAAATAATTCTCTAATATCATAAACATTTCATATCCTAAATATCACCCAAACATAAAATCATTAAACTGCAAGTGAATGGTAATCCCTGCTAGTTAGGACATGCATCTACATACTAGTAGATAGACTAAATTCATGCTATTCTATATGATATTTCATTATTAATTCATGATTTTGGTTTCATTATGTGATCTTCCTTGTACCCATTATGCAAAATTGGTAGTTATCTCCTACTCCTTGATCAAATCAACTCATTGACCATTCTAGTTATATCAATGCTAATAAGGACAATCAACTCTAGATTGGTAGTTACAACCAAATCATTCACATTGATAAATTATTATTATTATATTATGTCCCTCATTCTATTTTCTCCCAAATATTGGGTGAAATAAATTATCCTAAGGTCTATCTGGACTATGTAGGAATCATTTAGATACATGGCATATCTTAGGTTAACTTGGCTATCATCACCACCACCATTATTCCTTCCAATAATCTATTTTCTCACTTTGTGCATCCTCATGTGACTAGTTGTTTGTGACTTATTCATTCATTGAAAATTCACTATACCATTAAACCTACATTTGCACCTTCTCGTCTTTAATCTATGTGGCAAATTATATCCTTAAGTTATGCTTTCCAATCCATCCTACTGGGGATTAAATAATTTATCATGATAAAATCTACCCTATTAAAAAAAAATTATTATTCAATCCAGGGCATCAAAATTATTATAACTACCTTTGGGAAAATTATTATTTTGATCCATCCACCATGCTCAAGTAAATACTTGTGCCACTGATTAATAACAACCTTTAGGAAAATCAATGTTTCAACCTCTATTAATGATTATAACTACCTTTTGGTAAATAAATGTTTTAATCAACACATTCAAGAACTAGCTTAATTAGACTAATCCCATCCATGGGTTCATTTCACTCTTCTTTCTTTTTTTAGGTATCATCCATCAATCGTATGTGTTAGCCACTCTATTGAGGGGGCATCGTAGTCTTCCCAAAAAAAATTTGGAGCATCATTCCTCAATCCCTATATTATTTTTCTTCTTAATGTATTTTTTAAATCTTTGAAAATACTTTATAGTGTGTATGTATCACAATGACTTCTCAAATACAGGCAAACTATAAACACTCATTTTTTGCCACTTTTGTGTCTAAGCTAGGTATTAGAATAATTTATATCAAATGATGAAATTTAAGATTAGAAACCACCTAAATTTACCAGATTAATCTATGTTAGTTGTTTAATTTTTTTATAAATGTGGTGATCCTTACTTATTTTGGGTATTACCCTATATGCACTAATAACCTAGATTGAATTTAACCCTAGTCAAATTATGACCTAGTATTTTTGACATTCTTGGCCTCATATATTAATGAAAAAGATTTGAAAATAATTCCAAAAGTAAAAAATCACTAATAAAGATTATTTAAAAATAAAGTCTCAATTAACTTGACCAAGTAAAAATTCAAAGTTGAATTAGTTAATTAATCTATCTAAAAAGGAATTTTTCAACAAATATGAAGTCAAAGTTAAGGGATATAATAAAATGATTTCTTAATTCTAAAAATTCAAAAAAAAATATGAGTCACAACCTCATAAATATCTAAAGTGAGTTATCATGGCTCATAAATATCTAAAAATTAATTTTTAAGACTTCATGAGTGCTTTGACTCAACCTAAGTTATTTTAGACTCAACCAAAGTTAGAAATAAACCTAACCTCCCTAGGGTTACAGTTAGTTTTGAAACCTATAAATATAAGTTTCATCACTCTACCTAAACAATATTTTATGTGTATGATTATTCTGCATGAATAACTTCAAGAATCCATCAAAGTGATGTTATAATGACAAATTGATATCAAGCTTCAAACCAAGACAAGCCAAACTAAACAAAGCCACATGTGACCATTACAGAAGTGTTTCCAACTCCAAGATGGAGAATGCATTGATAAAAGTATCTAATTCCATAGGCTAATCAATAACATATTACATGCCAATAAGTGGACACTAATTTTGACAAGGGAGGTAAAATTTTTGTATGTTTTCTTCTCTTATTTATAGTTTTATTCATTTTTTATGATCCCCCTAGTACTTACGCAAGAGTGGTTTAGTTTCATTGCATAATTATACTTTAATTTTATTGATATTCAATAAAAAGGAACTAATGACCTTTTTTTTCTCTTTGGATTCCTAGGATACACATGTATCTTGCCTAAATAAGGTAATTGGATGTATAATTCCTTCCTAGACTAAGTTATCAAAATTGGATAAATAATTATAAGTCATTCTATAATCTAAGGATATGATACACACACATAAATTCTTATAATATGAGAAAATAATGAGTAATATATCAAGTGGAAGAACCTAAACCATGAATATGAAATGTGGGAGGATGAAAATTTTCTACACTAGCATCCAGAGTTGTTCAACAAGGATGACAATGTTGTTTTGAATAGGAAAGGCCTGTTATTCCCTTAACCTATAATGTGTTTAGAGAAATGTGTGGTTGACTTATGGATTGAATAACCTTTTATATTATCTTGTCACATTTATCTATGATTCTTATATTATTAGTAGGGTTGGTCTATAGAATAACCATGGCCTAAGAGGGGTATATTTAGGAGGTGGTGGTTAGTATTTTATAATCATATTATAAATTATGATATTATTGATTTTTTTGGAGGTTTAATCTTATAAATGTCTCACTCATATTTATTGAATATTATGACATTTCTTAGTTATTTTTGTGCATTTGATTATTATGTGCATAGTCATATGATATATCATTCCATTGGTGGGAATTATCTAATTAATTTAAATACAAGTCTAAAACATTTCATCTCCATATAGATGGACAATAGAAATGGTCAACCACACTACTATTAATTTGTTATAAATGTACAATAGTGGATAATTGCACACCTAAAATGATGATATGATTTAAATTCAACATGCATAAAATAGATATCCACACAAACTTAGAGGGAATATTCCATTCCAAAAATGTCTTGGTTCCAACTAGAGACACACCTAAATTTATCCTATTATGAATCATTGAGAATAGAGTCACAAGGATAGGAAAATGAAGTGGATAAAGTGAAAACATTTTTACAATAAATTTAGGATGTTTACCACCATGTTCAATAGATAATATTATGCCAATAATTGAACTATAAATAGTGCCATGACACATATCACACTCATCATAAGTTCAAGGTGACTAAAAAAAATCTGATTTCATCTTAGAAAGTAACATTTGAAAGGTCTATACTACAAGATCAAGCCTCAACACTATGGTCTATACACCATATTACATGCAATCAAAGAGAACACATTTATTATTCACCTCATGTATTACCTATTTTTTTAAATATAATATTCATTTTGGAATGCTTAAGCCATCATTCCCACCTTTTATTAAGTCAACAACTCAACATCATTTATATTTGGATCCTTAACACTTGTATCCAACACCAAAAGATTAGGTCATGGGAGTAAAAATAATGTGCACCTACTAAAGCTTATGTCAATTATTTACAGTGATCAATGTAAATAAATATGTTGATCATGATAAATGTTATAAATTTAAACAACATAATATTAAATTTCCTTAATTGATTAAAGATTTAATGGGGAACATTACTTGTTAATAAATGGAAAGTGATCCATGCACAACTTCCACACTAATCTTTTGATTCCTTACAAGGAAACTGAATTCCATGATCTTGTTCAATATTTCTCCATTATTTGGATATCTCCCTCTACTTACACATTACCTTGATACATACCACTCATCCATTTTTTGTGAAATATTTTTGACTCTACATCCTCCATACCACCTTGATAAAGTTCACATCACTTGCATAACCTCATAGTATATGTTTTTAACATCATTTATGGTTGAAAATATTTTATGTCGCTATGTTTTCTTTTGTTATTTCACTAACTTGCACAATGAAAGTGACATAAAATTGAAACATTAAAGAAATCACCATGGAAAAAGTGATTTTCCTCTACATTTGAGAGGGGTAGTTCCCTCATACAATGGGGTTTTTTAAATATTTTTTTTACACTTTTAACCAAAAAGTAAAAAGGAAAAAATAATGATTGAAAGTAGAGCAAAATAGAAGAAAAATAAAGGAGACGAGAAAATCACAATGGAATAAACACATAAGACCATTATTATAACTGAGAAATTAATGTAAATGAATGAGAACCATTTATCTCATATGGAAATAAGAACACAAACAAATAATGCATGAAAGATGAAGGTCACATAGAAGCATAGAGTCATAATTGAATTTATATTGTATGAATGTGGCATAAAGTCCAATTAAATATATTTAAAAAACAAAGTTTGTATCATCATAATTTTACATACAATGAAGAAATATTGAAGCATTAATGTATTATAACAAATCACATTCCATATGTAAATAACATAACACTCTCAAAGTAACATTCATCTCATTTTCTTGTATTCTCATATTCATAAATATAAAAAAGTCGATATGAACACAAAATTATAGATATCCATATTCAAGGGCTAAGAGAAAAGAATAATCAACCCTTTTCACAATGTAGGTAATGCAATTTTATAAAATGTGCATCCAAAAAGTAATTAGGTAACTATTTTGGCTCATACTAAACTTAGGACTCAACTAATCTCAAGTTGAGTTGAAAATTTAAGTGACATTTTGGTTTACCCATTATATATTGTAATTAATTCATAAATGAATTAATGTTTTCCAATTTTTGAGTTAAAAAAAATAAAAATAATTGACATGACTTAAACATATAAATTCATCTTATTGTTCAATTTATGCCAACATAAATTAGAAGCCTTATCATATTCAAGAAACTAATAGGGATGTAATGAGATTGGTTCATTGGGTAATAGTGTCCAACATTTACACTTAACCATAGGAACACTCTTTTTTCAACATGTGACTCATCCTAAATTAACACACTATTGTTCAAGAACACCATTGAGATCTTTGGATAACCATTTTCACTTGGATAAATGTTATATTCTGAGGCACTTTTCAAGTGTGGGAATTTTATATATAATGACATCATGTGTGAAAGATTATTTCACCAAGATAAAAATTTATTACATGAAAAGTAGATTTTATGAGATAAATTATCTTGTTGAATGGGATTGATTTTTTATCAAATTATATTATCTTTTATTGATTGAATTTGGCATTGATGAAATGAGTAGGATTGCATTCCTTAGTGAAATAGAGGAGAACTCTAGATTGATTAGTTATCTATTCCTTATCCAACTTTTGGATTAATTTTGATGATATACTAGAATCATTTACTAGTCTTAATCCAATAAACTAAAAACCATTTCACTTATTCCAATATTATTGAAATGAATATGCACTAATGGGCTAGATCATATAGTTTTGAACATTTTCTCTTCACTTGATTTTACACCCACATTGAGAAGATATGATTTGAAATATTTGATTATCACAACTATTTATAAATAATAAAATATTAATTACCATGTGGTAGTTTATTGAAATTTATTTAAAATATTTTCTTATCAAATTTATTTCTGAAAAACAAAATACTAATTACCATGTGGTGGTTTACTGAAATTTCTTTATAAGGCTTCAATTGGGAGTCAACATAGAACTTGGATGTGGAAGATACAAAAAATAATAATGTAAATCATTTGGGAACCTAAAAATGGCATGTTGAATACTTGAAACCCACTAAAAATAATTAAAAAAAATTATATGTACCTTTTTTAAATCATTCAATTCAAACCCTAGCTGTCAATTAAGTTTTAAAGTTTAAAATGGCATGGGAATTGAACCAGGTAGTTTTGGAGCTTCAAAACTTATTATTGTATATAATATTTTGTCATTATGTAGCTCCTTAGTCTTGTACACTTGTAAAACCCAAACCCTAGTTGTTATTCTTAGTTATAAACATGCCTTACTTCTATAAGCCTTGCATCTACTCTATATTGCACCCCTTTTCCTATCTCTTAGTCTGACTAACCTTATATTGATGACACAAACATCCCATCTTGCCCAAAATGCTTAAAATTTACTTATCTTACACATTTTAGAGTTATAAACCTATGCCTACTCTCCTTCTCCCTAAAAACTAATGTCGAGGTCAGACAGTAACATCAATATTATTTTCCTACCCTAATTCAATTATTTAGTACCATAAATTCATCCAATATAAAAATGAAATGTATTACAATGGTCAGCCTAAGTGATTTAATATGAGTTATATCTTGATAAAATTGGTATCAATACAATATAAAACCTTATTCATTCATCACATAGCAATCAGATTAAAAGAGCACTCAAGTTACCAAAATCTTTCCTATTGTACCCTATTCTAATATATATCAAAAAAAAAAACCTAGCTATAGTTATGAAGTACTAATGAAGTAATCATAAGGTCATATTTGACAAGTTATAATATAGGTCATTTTTTTATTTACTTTACGCACATTATATGATTCACACATAATCTAACATGTAGGGGATAACTACATGAGTCTAATGCCCTCTTCTAGAGTATTAACTATGTAGGAAGATCCTTTTGACAATGGGGTCATTATGGGTCATCTCAACACCCCACTAACATATTTTTACCAAGGTCACTTTGAATATTAAAATATTGGGTTTTGCCTTTTCACTAGGAGTGACAATCCATGACCTAGACCTAAATACACTAGAGTGAAGGTGAATCCAAACCTAGAAGAATATAATAGTTTGTACACTATTTCAGTTGATATTACATGCTAGACACTAGTGTCAAACTCAAACACTAGAATCAACATGATCTTCCTAGGCTGATGTAACTATCCATAGAGATAGAGGCACTAGGTCAAGAATCTAATAATTAATCAAGAACTATTTTCCTGCTTTCTTTTTACTTGTACTAGATCTAGATATGCATTAGCATCAGAACTAGTTAAGCACTCTCTTTTATATCATTTTTATATATAACATAGTTGCACTTTCCATTAATATCCAATCTCAATTTAATAAATTTAACATATGGTACATATGAGATTGGCATATTAACTGGTTTGTTGTAGATATGATATTTATCCTTGTGCCTTATCATTTTTATATCCTTAACCCTATCTACCCAAGTAAAGATTCCTTGATAAAATTAATGTATACAATAATAATGTATAATAGAATATAGGACAAATAAATTATAAGAAAAGTAAAATAAATGAAGCATAGAGATCAATGAACCATTGCACAGAGATTTAATGTAGAAAAACCTCTTAGTTAAAAAACTCACAATGATGAATTATTCAATAATTGAGAACTCCTTTATACCTAATACAAGTTCTTCAACCTCTCACTTCTTCTCAAACAAAATTTCACAAAACTCTTTGAGATTGAATATGCTTATTATTTCATATTCACTAACTAGTTTTGAAATAGGTTTGAACCCTATTTATAATAAAAAACCAAGGGAGGTTATCATTGTAAATGTAACAGGTCCATCCACCCCAATAAAATAATTTAATTAAAACTTGGTAATAATTAAATAATCATAAATCTATTAATTATTATCATAATATTTTCACCTCATGGTAATAAATAATTTATTATTATTTATTTAATTAATACCAAAGGTAAGGGTCAATTAAACTCACTTATAATTAAATATTATAACACTCCCCCTTAATGCTAAGTGGGGATAAATGTCATAATCACTTAAAAAAGAAGAATTATACTATGTACATAATTGAAGGATTTAAAAACCTTTATCATGTCAAACATCACCTTTTGAAATAAAAATAATTATAATCCATAAACTAATTGAAAGTAAAATTAGGATAACATGATTGTGAGACTCCATCTCATAGTTTCTCTTGAATAATCATCTAAGCATATTTGGAGCCTTTTATAACATAAGGACCTCCATTGAAAAGTATGATTTTTTTTATTGGGTACAAAAATAAAGCTTCCACAAAATGTTTACAATAACCTAACTTAAACACAAAGTTTAAAATGGTTTACAATTTAGAAGAAGTATATAGAAGAAGAAAAAACACACGACCATTAGGAAGTGGCATTGTCATACACACTCCCACCAATGGCAACTTTGAGAGGCCCAAAATTACCCAAAATTGACAAAAATTAGTATCACCAAGTGGTTTTGTGAAGATATCTACCACTTGTTCATCTGTAGGATAAAACTACAAATCAATATCACCATTTAGGACTTTCTCTTGGATAAAATGTACATGAAATTTAATATGCTTAAATTATTGGTGTTACGCACCTACACAAAAAATTAAGCACATCCAAAAATAGATTCATGATAGCATAGTAAGATTAGTATCAAAATAACCATATATATATATATATATGACATGTTTTTAATGGTAAAACACATTTAAAACATTCAAGTCATATTTTAGGCAAACAAGTTCACTAATTTGATTGTAAATTTAGTGAAAAACATAAACTATTATATGCAATTCATTATTATACATCTTTAATATTGACAAGATGAGCATTCCCAACTATCATATGATGCACATACAATAATTTACTAATAATATGATACTAAATTTAAACATTAGATATCCTTTTAGAATAAAACTCATTTTATCATTTCAGTTTTACCAAAAAAAATTAAATTTAATATGTATTAACAAAATATTGAGGTATAACCTCTCATACATCAAATATGGATAATTTTAGCATGAAATTTCATCATCAAATAAAACATATCTAAGACAAATAAATAAGTTTGGAGATTTATGAATAAAATTTTTAGCAAAGTAAATGATGAAAATATAATGTTATAAACTCCATTTACACATTGCATTTTATAACATATCTTATTATCAAATGAAGTGTATAAGAATGTTAGCATAAATAATAAAATGATAAATATTAGCATGAAATTGCCCACTAATCAAATGAAAGAATCAAATCACACAAGATCCTAACTTACTGAGCATGCTCTTTTTACCAAATACAATAACTAAACATGATCATTTTGTCAAATTAAGCATGATTTTATGCATATAATGTATTTCCATAGTAACTCATAAGAATTGAAAATAAATATAGTATCTATATATTTTATTTATTTTATAATCTAAGAAAAATATACTTATTAAAATATAATTTTAATAAAAAATTTCAAAGAGTCAAATTAAATCATTTTACTAACAAATACAATGTATATGAGACACTATCAATATAGTTTGTATCTCTAAAGTATCAACAAAATAGTTTTCTAAAATCAAATGAAATTTTATGAGTATACAAGTATTTTTTATTTATAAAAAATTCAAAGATTAATTATGGATTCTATTCAAAATATTCTTTTAGTATTCATGGCTTCAACCCATCAGAACTAGGAGGAACTTTTGCATAATGCAACATTGTTCTAGCCATCTCAATAATGATACCATTTGGATGAAGGGAATAGGGAGTTTTTAATTTAATTTTAATATAATATTAATGTAAAAATAATCAAACTTTTTACTAAAATATTCACCACCATTACTAGTTCTTAATCTGTTAATAGAAAAATTAGATGCATTTTCAACACTAGCTTTAAATTTCTTATATTTAGACAACACATCAAATTTATTTTTAATGAACAAAGACAAGATAATTTTAGTTTAACTATTAATAAAAATAAAAAAATACAAATAAAACTTAAGATTTAAAACTTAAATAGGTCTTACAACATCATTATGAATCAATTCTAAAGGATGTGAGGAATTCAAATCAGGATTCTTGCAAAAGGGGTTAGTATGTTGCTTACCACATAAGTATCCCTCATAAATTTAATGATATGAGGGGATATAAGGAAACCCAAAAACAACATTATTTGTATATATATCTTAAAAACTTATAAAATGAACATGTCCTAATCTTTAATTCCATAATTAAGATTCATTCTTACTATGTGATGAAAGAAAATATACATAAGAAGGAGAAAAGATATATAAACAATTCTTTTTAAAAAAATCAACAATCAAAGAACCAAATTGATTTATAATAGACCATATATATTTAAATAATGTTACAATTAAATTATAATTTATAAGTTGAGAACCAGATAGTAAATTCTTTTTAAACTTAGGTACATAGAAAACACCATTTATAGTAACATTTTAAAACATTATCTTTCCATGTTTAGTTGCTTCCAAAAAACAATTATCTCTTAAGTAAATTTTTTTAGATAAATCTCTATAATCAAATAGAATATTAGATAATAAATTCATATGGTATGATGCACAACTATCTAAAATGCACTTATTTTAATTTGAAGCAAATAAAGCATCATATAAAGCAATAACATTTGAATCATGATTGTTATTATGATTAGGGTTTTGATTCTCCTACTTGTTTTGCTTATATTTCTTCCATTTTTTATTTTTATAAGTTTGATTTTTATTTTTATCCTTATTTTTATAATAGGTTTCCCTCCTATGAACAAATTTACCACATAAATTGTAATTTTCATTAAACTTAGGTTTATGATTCTTATTACCAAATTTTGTATTTCTATATTTTCTTTTAGTAGAATTAGGATTAGATTTATAGTTTTTAATATTATCAAAAAAAAAATTTAATTTGAGAAGTGCCTGAGTGGTGTTATCTTTAGAATAAAAATTGGTCATAATTTTCTCTTCTTGAATTAGGAGAGCAAATAAGGTGGTAAGGTCAGGGATATCTTGCTCAGTTTGATAATTAGTATTCAAAATTAAAATAAAATTTTTAAACTTTTCATGAATATTTAACTGAATGATAACATAAATTAATTGATAATAAATTAAATTTATCTAATTTAACTTTAATGTTTTTAATTTTAGCAAGAAAATTCATAACTTTCTCATCACCTTTCGCATGTGTAGTTAGTAATTCAAAAATTAAATTAATAACATTTGAGAGATGAGTGCCCTCATGCATTGATTCAAATAATTTTCAAGCATCACTAAGAGATTCCTGATTACCAATGTGGATAATGAATTCATCCTTAACATTTTGCAATATAATGGACATAACATCATGTAATTCCTATTGAAATGCATTGGTAAGCTCAGGAGTCATATGTCATCTAGAAGGAGATTTTTTAGTTATAATGACAATATTTTAAAACATATGAGCCATAAATTTAGATTTAATATGAATTTTATATATATTATAGTTATTTTCATTAAGCATTTGAGATTTATCTAAGGAAAAATGAGGTGAAGCCATCATTTCTCTTTAAATAGGATAGTAAATAAATGCTTAAAATGAAAATTTTTAGTGTGAATTTAACTTTATTTGATATTAAACAAATTTAAAAATGTAAACACATAATAATCATTCAATTTAATACTGGACAAAAAAAAAATTGTGAAATATTGTGACAAAATAGGGTGTCATAAGTGTTGCAAAAATACACTAATATAAGAACAATTTTAAGAAAATAATCTATTTAACAAGTTTTTAGATTTTTTTTGTAAAATAAATTAAATTAAAATTGCAACTATACTTAATTATATAATTTGAATTCCAAATAATGCAAAAAAATTGATTTAAAATTTTATTAAACTAGGTGTCGAAAGAGTCATACTTAGAATGACCACCTAGACATTATTATTAAAAAAGTTAAGAAAACTATAATAAAAGGTTTCAAAACACAAAATGGACTATACATATGTGTCTAGAAAGTGCCAAAACATAGGGATTGACTGGTTACACAGCTATGTTTGACAAGGTTTTGATTAGGTTGAATGTCATAAGAAGCTCAACATTAGAGATAGATTTACACGTGAGAAAGTTCAACAAGCCAATAAATGGAATTTAAAAATTAATTAAATTGGGATTTTTTTTTGAAAAAGGGTTGGAGAGCTTTAAACACAAGCCCTCTAATAACTACCAACTCAACTAGTTGTTTAATTAAGCTTTAACATGTAATAATTTTTTTTAAAATAATATATATTTTTAACATGCATGTAAAATTTTTTTTAAATAAAAGTTACTTTTTAGTAAAAAAACTCTTAATAGAATTTAAAGGTATGGGGCACTATATTTGAATGAAAAATAGATTTTTAAAAAAATAAGGTATTTTTAAATATTTTCACAAACTATATGAAAATATATGCTTGCCTATAGCACACAAAGAGAGAAGAATGATGTAGAAGTAGATTTTGAAGAGTTACTGCACCCAAGATAAGCCACCTCACAACATGAAAATTTTTCAGCACTCCTGTAATCTTGAGGTAAGATAGAATTGATCTTCATAAATTTTTTTGTATGTAGAAAACAAGTTTTTCATTCACTTAGGTTGTATAATGGAATTCAGTGAGAGATAAAAACTCCATAGGGCCTTTTCAGGCCCTAAAACTTTGCACAACGTCAAAACTTAGTAGATAAAACCTTCATTATTAAATTTTAATACCACTTTTTCTTTTTTAATATTATAAGGCCATACAAGCAGAAGAGCAACACTAAAAGCATAGTAGTGAAGCTTCCACAGGCTACAAGAGGCCAAATTAGGTAATGTAAAGCTTTAAACTACTTTGAAATGGCCAAAATAATCTTTTGGCATAATTAAAATTGCATCTTTTTGAGAAAAAAAAATTATTTTACTAATTTATAGTTCACACATGCAAGAAAATTAGTGTTTTAGTGCCATACAACTCCTCACAGGCTTGAAATATAATAAAATTTACCTTAAAAAATTACTCACCAATCATATCCATCCACCAGACTCTGATACCATGATATATATATATATATATATATATATATATATATATATATATATATATATATAGATATATATAATGTAAAATAGAATCTAAGAAGAATAAATAATGAGAAAACTATAAAAAATGAAGCACACATATCAATGAACCATTTTACAAATATTTAACATGGAAAACCCTCTAAAAGGTTAAAAACCAAAAATGATGAATTATTCAATAATTGATAAACTCCTCTATACCCAATACAAGTTCTTGAATCTCTCGCTTCTTCTTAGATAAACTTTCACAAAAATCTTGGAGATTAAATATACTTAATATTTCATATTCACTAGTTGGTTTCACAATAAGGGTAAAACCCTATTTATAATGAAAACTAAGGGAGGTGACTATTAGAAATAATATATTATGGTTCATTTAATTAATACCAAGACTAAGGGTCAATTAAGCCCATTTAGAATTAAATGTTCTAACATTCCTTAATACGAAATTAGGGTTAAATAGTTAGTGAACCTAACATATGTGCATATGTAATTTTTTTGATCTAGGGATTCTAAACCTCCTAGTTCAACATTTTGTGATGTATATTAAATTTTGAAGCATTACCCTAGTGTTTTGCCTCCTCTAATCACAAAGGCTTCATGTGCAAATGTTTGCAAGTAGATTTTTCATTGATCAGTTAATTTTAGGCTCCAAATAGGTTCATTTAAAAATTTCTCAAAGGTATTTTCTAATAATATTGATATATGCAAAAACCTTCTTTTGTTCATCAAAATGTGTTACAGGTTTTTTGTTTTTTTATAAATTACTATTTTTTAAATATTTGAATATAATTTGAATTTTGTATTTGTGTCAAAATTAATTTTTAAGTTTTTTCACAAATAATATTTTATTCAAAATCCTCTCTTAGATATTTGAAAAATATTCTTGATTTATAGTAATTGATGATTCTATATTTAGAATATTTTAGGGTTTACTTATGAAGCATTCAAAACTTATTTGGTATATTTATCATTCATATTAGATAAAAATTAAAATTACTCAGAGGTTTCTCATAAATATGTTGATATAGACAAAAATTACTTTCACTTTTTAAAATATTTTATAGATTTTCCAAATTTAGAAATTTACTAGTTTTAGTACATTTAGATCTACATGTTGTACATGTATTTTTGTTTCCATATATTTTTGGGTTCATTTTATTTCCTATTTTTATATAAAACCTATCTCATATTTATTTAAAACTCATAAAATATCCTAAAAATTATATATCCTTAATTTTATGGTTAATTGCTTGTAACATCCCCATTGGGATCTACCTAGAAATACACGATTTTTTTAATTAAACACATGTACCAAAATATATTACCCAAGATAATATTTCAAAAATCATATGTAGTAATCAAAGAATGATAAATAAAATAGGTGTATTACATAATATATCATATATCTCTAACATCATGAGAGTGTATCATAATGCAAATATAGAAAGAATTATATTAACTTAGCCATAACTGATACAAATCTATAGTCATCATTGTCAAAAGAAAATAATAAATAATTACAACTCTTCATGAAAATTTTAAATAATAAGTATAATATAATAAAATATACATATAAGATACATGGCTTCCCCATAACATAGTTCTTATACTCAAGTATCTATGGCAATCTAAAGTGTCATCTCGATAAGTAATACTATTATGGACAAAGGCAACATCATCCAAATAATTTTTTACACCAACCATGGACTAAAAATCCCACACACTAATCCCATCAAAAAATGACCCTCCCTTCATGGATTAGTAGATAGTGATAGCACATAAATATAGAGAGATAACCAAGTACCTTTGTGTTGTATAATTTCTAAACTAAACATGCAGTGTATAATAGAAAATAGGATCTATTGTAAGATATCGCACATACATGTAAATCATACTCATGAAATGATAATATCTCACTAAACATATTTTCACCAAAGTTTTAAGAATAGTAATATCAAAGTGATCTATAGATCAATTAAATTCATACACAGCACTTGATGAGACTACCTTCATCGAGAATTATGATTCTAGTAAGCCAATGAAGTCCATATCACTCTTTAATTAGAATCAACAATGTGGATTGGTTAAATATAATTCAACCACAAGATTCATATAATTTACTTCCTACTAGAAAACACATCATGTAACAAGATAAACATAGGCTTAACTAAAGCATACATTTATTCTGTCAAACATATTTATGAATCTTACATTATTTTCTATCTCATACTAGAAATAATGACTATAGTTTATACCACTCAGGTAAAAACACAATCAATTGCATAATAAAATAAAATAATTTGTTTTCAGCTATACTACACCCTATGATAACCCATATTACCATAGTCTAGTGCTTTAAGCATAACTACTAAGCATTGAAATCAAGCTAATAAAGTAGTAGTATTAAATACATGGAAAAATGCATTCATATTCAATAGCTAGAACAACCAAAACTTCATTTTCATAAAACATAAAGTGATTCAATCTAGAATTTTTTATACATTTCTAGGTTTGAACACTCACATTCATTAACTTATTTACATGTAATTATTTTAATATAGTTAGTACTCCACTCGAGGAGTGCCACCATAAGAGTATACCCCTATGTTCTTAATATGCTATTAGGTAGGTTTACACTCATCTCCATAAATAAACACTCTGATAACATACCATAAATACATAACTTTTTTATAATGTTATACTTCATGTGACAAGTTTTGCACCACAAAATACATATAAAAAGGGATCTCTAGTACACTGCAAGGCTTAATTCATGATGTAGGAAAGTTATGTTTACTTATGGCACTACTATTTCAAGTTAAGAAAGATTATCCTAAAACATATAATGTTTTCAAAACAAATATGGTGACATAAAATATTTCTTAATAAGGAATCTTCAAAAAACTTAAGTTTACAAACCTTTATTTTCAATTTGGAACCATGCTTATTAAAACTCCATCAAAGTTCCTATTCAATAGGAAATGATTATAAATTCTCTACTTTATAACTTTATCCCTTTCCTTTATAAACATAGCACACTCAAAAAAAGGCATGCTTTCATTCTATAACACTTCAAATAAACTATGCTCATAGTTAATACCTTATTAAAACATGAGACAAATAAGGAAATATTATATATGAATGCCCATTCTATTTGTTTGTAGATTCTTCAGTATATAAATTTTAATTATAGTTAATTATGTCACACATTTATGAATTCTTCAATTGTATATATAATATTTGATAGTTAAATCTTTATCCATTATATAATATATATAGCAGATTAAAAAGGGACAACAATGCTTACAGAGAATAAATTTCAATGACTTAACAAAGGATGATTTCCACATAGAATAATGATGCCACAATAAGTTATAGTTATACAAATAATGATATATACATAACATGAGGTTCAACATTTAGCATTTGTCAAAATTAAAGAGCCTTAACTATATGGTGGCACCAAATTACCTATTGCACTGATTTGTAAATAGATTCAATTACTCATAAAGCTATTAATGAATCGACTACATGGTAAAAACTAACCATATTCAACCATATTTTTGATTTATTTATTTTAGTGACTTTACTAAAGTTAGATATGATTAGGGACTAATTAATATGGTGATGCTAGCTTTTAGGATCCTAAAAAATACACAATGATTTCTATTCGAGAGCAGACAATAAACTTGATCAAATCAATGCCAAAAAACAAGTATACATAAACAATGATTCCATAAAAATAATAACAATAAATATTTTTATGCTTTCTATGTGACTTAGTAATATTTGCAAAGATAATAATGAAAATTAGGCATTTTTTTACCTTTAAATCAATTTTCAGCTATGCCAATCATTACAAGTTTCTACAAGTTCCAATTTTAAATTCAATTACTTAAATGTGTGTTTGTAGGCTAGACAATACATTTGAGCGATGTTATTTGCCAAGGCCATAGACAATAATTCTTTGCTTTGGATTTTATTTTTTTAGTTTTTCTCCCTTTTTTTGTTATTTTTCTATTATATTTAATTCTTTTTTATTTTCTAATTTTAGTCTCCAAATCTCCTTTTATTTCATTATTATTAGTTTCTTGTTTTTTCATTTTCCAAGGTAATTTTTATTTTTTATTTATTTTAACATTAAACGTCAAAATTCCATGATTTTTTTAAATCAATTAACATCCACAATTGTTATGACATTTAACCAGACTGTTAGCACGTTATTATAATAGTAATATAATATTAGACTAATTATTATACCAATAATTTTGTCAATTATGCAGTGTAATTTCATGATTGTTATAATATAATGACTTAAATATGCATAGAACTTGTTTACCTATTACAATTTCATCATTATGAAAAGGGTTGATATTATTATATATTATTTAACATCCTTATATAGATATTTAATGATTTACTACTGAATAGAGACTCATATTGGTTTGCTACAATATTGCAGGGCTAGCATTTTACCAAATATCATTGTTAATCAATCTCAATGTCTTATCCACTCATTAGTAATGCCTATCTCATGGCTATGTTTAGAGACTTCAACAATTGTCATTGTTTGAATAAAACCCAATGACATTAAAGAGCATTTAACAACACAAAATAACTAAACTTTATCCTGTATGAGCTATTATTTTCAGTCTATTGAATGGATTTGTTCAATGGGTGGTCTTTATGTTTCTCAAACATCTATAGTGGATTCAGATTTCACAATGAAATATGCATACCAAACCTTTAAAACATACAAACATTTCTTTAATAGTTTTAACCTATAATTTTTCCATGACCATACATTAGAATTAAAAACACCACCTACTTGGCAGTTAAAGTAGAAAATCTTCTTCTATTCTTATCCTTTCCCTCCTTTTTGCTATGTTATGCCTTCTTTCTCCCAATTCTCCTTAAGCTCTCCTTTTTTCCCAACTCAAAAATCATATGCTATCTCTTCCTTAATAAAATAGGCATACTTCTTTGCTTTGTATTTTAGTTTTTTAGTTTTTCTCCCCTTTTTTGTTATTTTTCTATTATATTTAATTCTTTTTTATTTTCTAATTTTAGTCTCAAAATCTCCTTTTATTTTTTTATTGTTATTTTCTCATTTTTTCATTTTCTAAGGTATTTTTTATTTATTTTAACATTAAATGTCAAAATTCCATGATTTTATTAAATCAATTAACATCCACAATTGTTATGACATTTAAATGACCATTCCATAATTACTAGTAATATAGATTTTTAAATATACTTTTACTAATAATATTTCCACCAGTTTAAATGATAAAATATACCAATTCATTAAGCTATTCAATTATTCTAATAAATCATAGAAAGAAACACTCCAAAGCAAGTAGAAATAAACACACCATGTGTAAACTATTTTTTTAAGTGCATTTTACCATGTGCTAACTATTGTGGTGTGTGTAGGGTTCTCACCAATTCTTTGACAACCTCTAACATCTCCATCTACATCACCCTCTCCGATGATGCTCTCCCTCAGACATGCTTTAAGGGACAAGTTCTCCTACATCAACCTCATAACACGTAGGTGGTTAGATCATAACAAAATGATAAACATATCACATAATATATAACTAAAACAACACATTAATATGATTGAAATGTAAATGCATACATTAACCAATTCATAGTAAAGCAATCATGTATCATCATATATCTAAGCAATATTATACTATTATATAATAGCTTATATCTCAAGCTTAATTAGATATATAACCAATATCAAATGTGTCTACTATATATATCCATGAATAGTTAAATATTTTGCTTAGTGAAGAATTGAGATGTAACATCCTTCTCCCTTAAATCTAGTCATCATCCCAAATGGCTCTTATTCAAGCATATATTCTAAATTAAAAATATTATTCAACTAAAAATAACATAGTATAATAATATCTAATCATGTAAATAAATGGGGAGATCTCCTAAAAAACTCATCATAGTCCTCCCAAGTTGCACTATATTTAGAGTATTGGTCCCCTTGGACCTTTCACTATGACATCTCTCAGTTACGTAAACAAATTTTATGTGCGTCAATTACCCTAATTGGTTCTATTGTGACCACCTTGAGATCCAAAACATACAAAGCATTCCAATCCAACACATGTATAGGATCAACTATATACTTCTTAAGATATGAAACATGGAAGATATTATGTTAAATAAATGGGGATAGTGGCAAAGTAATCCTATACACTACATTATTGACCACTTATAAGACTTCAAAAAGTCATATATATCTCAGTGATAACTTTATAGACTTACCAAATTTAATCAAACTCTTCTATGGCTTTACCCATTAAAACCTTTATCGCCAACTAAAAAGTGCCTTTTTATCCTCTTCAGATCTACATAACTCTTTTGTCTATCATTAGCCTCAGCTAATATCTACCTAATTACTCTAACTTGCTCTTCCATCTCTGAAAGCATCTCAAGTCCAAAGACTACCTTATCCTCTAATTTATCTTATTTAATGGGTGTCCTACACCTTCTTCAATAAATTATCTCAAATGGCTCCATATTCAATCCTAATTGGTATGAGTTATTTTATGCAAACTCAACCAATAAAATTAATCTTCCCACTTGTACTATTGATCCATAAAAGATATATGAAGAAGACCCTCAAGCGCCTAATTAAATCTCTTAGTTTATTCATCAGTTTTAGGATGGTAAGTTGTACTAAATTATTTATGTACCCAAAGCTAAATTTAGAGTCATCTAAAATATTTAAATCATCTTTAGATAATGATCTAAAATGATCTTCTCTAGAAAACCATGTAACATATACACTTCTTTTATGAACCTCTTCACAAAAGTAGGTGCATCATCTGTCAAATTACCTAGTATGAAGTGAGCCACCTTGGTTAGTTTGTCAAAAACTACCAAGATCATATTATGCATATTCCATGACATTGGTTACCCTTAGACAAAATACATACTGATCACTTTCCATTTCTATTCTGGGATATCATATAGATATAATAATCCAGATGGATGCACATACTTAGTGTTCACTCTCTAACAATTTAGACAATGTGACACATAATATGCTACATCTTTATTAATTATTTTTCATAAGTAAAATGGTCTAAACTCTACCATGATCTTGGTTAATCTTGACTATAGGGTGTTATGCAATTCTTTTAGAACTATGACCCACATATTCTCTTGATCTGACACATACATTTGTATGTTGTAATGCAATAGAACATCACTCTATAAATGAAATCCTTTATACTTAGGATTATAAGCATTCTTAGTTAATAATTTTTTGATGTGATCATAAAATTCATCTCCTAAACAAAACTCAATCACCCAATCCCTAAAATTACTTCTGATAGTAGCTATAGTTGTTATGTACCTTTTGTGACTGAGGGATCAACTATTTTATTCTCCTTTATTTTTATATATTTGATATCAAAATTGTAATTAGACAAGAAATCAAGTTGACATCTATGATGAAAATTTAAATTGGGTTGGATGAAAATATACTTGAGTCCCAAGTTATCTATCTTGAGCTTAAATAGTTTTCCCAACAAGTAATGCCACCAAACCTATAAAACATGAATAATCACTACAAATTTCCAAATCATGAGGGGCATAATTCACCTCATATGAACTTTAATTTTGTGACTCATAAGAAACTACTACACCATCTTGCATAATGACTCCTCCTAGTCCATCCCCTAATGCATCCATGACCACTAAAAATTGACCATTATGGTTTGGAACTCTCAACACTAGTGCTGATGTAAGCCTTTTTTTCAACTCCTAGAAAGTTACTTCACACTTACCTAACTAGACAAAATGTGGTTCCTCCATTACAAGGAAGTAATTAGATTATTTATCTTGTAATAGTTCATAATAAACTTCTTATAGTATCCTTTTAACCCCATGAATCTTCTTACCTCATGTACATTATTTGGTGCTAGCCATTCCATAATGGATCTAATATTTGTTGGATCTAATAAGATACCATATACAAAGTAATGTTTCTTAAATATTGGACTCTTTCTTAACAATACACACTTGGATAACTTGTCATATAGTTTTTACTTCTGTAACTCTTGTATAACTAGTTCTAAATGTTGAAGGTGTTCCTCTTCATTATTTGAATAGATAATAATGTCATCTAGAAAAACTAGCACAAAATAAACAATGTAATCTATGAATATGCTATTCATGAGATTCATTAATGCTACTAAAGCATTAGTTAGTCTAAATAGCAACACTATAAACTCATAGTGTCTGTACCGAGTTTTGAACACTATTTTTAGAATATCCTCATCCCAAATCTTCAACTGATGGTATCCCTCTCAAAGATCAATCTTAGAAAATATTATTACTCCTAAAATTTAATCAAAAAATTATATATATGAGGTAGAATATACTTATTTTTTATAGTTTCCTTGTTTAACATTCTATAATCAATGTATAGTCAAAGGGTACCATCCTTCTTGATAAAAAACTAGTACACCCCATGGTGACACACTTGCCCTGATCATCCCCTCAGCAAACAATTCTTGAAGTTGAGCCTTCAATTCAACAAACTCATTGGTTTTCATTATGTATAGTGCCTTAGACTATGATTCTAAACTAGGTATGATGTTGATGGAAAAACTAAACTCATGTCTAAGAGGCAACCCTGACAACTCTTCTAGAAACACATCATGAAAATCTCTAAGAAAAGGGTAATCTTTGAGAGATGGTTCCTTAGGTTCCTCTATTTAATTTATCTTAATGATAAAAGCTTCAGACCCTTTTCTTTGAACCTTCTTAAGCTACACTATAGAAATCTACATAATCTTTAACTCTCTCTTCTCACCTTGAATTTGTGTCTGATTCCCAAAATCATCAAGACAATAAACCTTCTTTATGTAAAAATCAACCTTGGATTTATGTTTTGTAAGCTAGTTAACTCCTAAGATCACATCATATGATCATAATTGTGATACATACGAATCCACAACTATTGTGAATTTGGGCATCATAATCACCACTTTTACTAAAAACTTGTCAACCATGACTTTTGAGTCATTCCCATACTATGTTGATCATGCATTTGCCATTACACTAGCTCTTCTAATTAAATTAATAAGCATAATATGAGCTATAAAACATTTTATGGCTTCTATATCTATCAAAATATAAATTAGATGATCAAACAAAGTACCTGATAACTCAATAGGTAATGTCAGATATTCGACCTACTAATATAGATTACTACATGAATCCACTATTAAAAACTATTGTACTAAGGATAAAGACCTTTTACCTTTGACTTTTCATGAGGATATTCATGATCATAATGGTCTTCTCTAAAATTAAACATCCTCCTAGTGGTCCTTTCATATCAATCTATTGGTTTTCCTTGAAACTGTCTTTAAATCCATTACCTTGTTTCTTATTTCTTGAAATGTTATTAAAATGGGAATTCTAACTTTTAAACTATTTCCTATATTCTCCACTCCTCTATTTACAATTCTTATTCTTGAAGGTCAAATTTTAATTTTTAAACCTTTTCTTGAACTTGTCCTTAGCCTGTGAAAGAAAATTTAACTTTTGCTTCTATTTGACCACCCTCTTGAAGACTTGTTCTATGGTAGAAGGTTCGTGAACATAAACCTCTCCATTAATATGGGGCCTTAAACCCATGATAAACTTCCTGATCCTAAATCACTCATATCCCTAATACTAAGGTACATACTTTAGTAGTTTAGCGAACTATTCCCAATAGTCATTCACCAACATATTACCCTATTTCATATTCTATAAATCTATGAGATTTTGTTCAAAATAAATATGTGGGAGCCACCATGACTTTAATAATTCCATAAACTAATCTCAAGTGGTGCTGGTTGAATTAAGATTCATTTCCAACCTTTTTTTGGCCCACCATGTAGTTTCCTCACCAGCAAAATGGTATGCTCCCCAAACTACTTTGGTGACTTTACAGTAGTTTTGAATTTTGAAACACTTATCCACCTTAGTAAACCATGCCTCAACTCCATCTCCCATAGTAGTACCATTGAACTTATATGTGTTCACTTTCTTCATTTCTTTGGTCAACTCCACATCTACTTGAGATCTAGCATTCTGAGGATTTTCCTACTCAATGGGATGATCTTTAGGTTCATCCTATTATTCTTCTTACTCACAACCATGAACCACCTTATCTAGAGATATAATCTAATATTTGGTCTCATTCATGATTGTAATAATGTACTCCATCTTCACTAACTACTCAATGGTAAATCATCTAGGATCAAATAGACGGTTGTTATCATTAGCATTTGAAGGACCCTCTCTAAAAAATCTAGATTTCACCGTCTGTCTTTCTATTAATAGATGGATATGAAAATATTAATGGACTCATTAGGTCTTAGATTCTGAGCTGTAGATCCAATATCACATGTAATATCCCCACTAGGATCTACCTAGAAATGCATGATTTTTTTTAATTAAACACATATACCAAAATAGATTACCCATGAAAATATATCAAAGATCATATGTAGTATTAAAATCATGATAAATCAGACAAGCATATTACATGACATATCATATATATCTAACATGAGGAGATTATATAATAACACAAATATAGAAAGTAATTATATTAAGTTAGCCATAACTGATACAAATCTACAGCCAACACTCTTAATATAAAATAATAAATAATTATAAATGTTCATGACAATTTTCAATAATAAGTAAAACATAATAAAATGCACATATAAGATACATGGCTCCCCCAGAATATAATTCCTAAATTAAAGTATCTATGGAAATCCCAAGTGTCATCTTGATAAGTAGTATTGTTGTTGGGAGGAGAGCATCATTTGAGCACTTTTCCACACCAACACAAACCAATAATCCCCTACACTAATCCCATCAGGAAATGGCCCTCCCTTCATAGATGAGTAGATAGTGATGGAATGGAAATCTAGAGAGATAAATAATTACCTATGTGTTATATGATTTCTAAACTAAAAATGCAGTGTATCATATAAAGTTTGATCTATTACAAGATACTACACATACATGTAAATCATACTCATGAAATGATAATGTCTCACTAAACATACTTTGGCAAAAGTTTTAAGAATAGTAATATAAAAGTTATCTATACATAGACATCTAAAATTGGCCACCAATGGCTTCATCCCAAATTTTGGATTAATTCTTACCAACCTTTACAAATCTTGCCTAAAAATTTCCAAAAGTCTCAAATTTAGCTTCATAAAATATAATTTGTCTTATAAAACAAATTAAATGGGACAAATGCACACATTACTTAATTCAAAAACCTTCAAAATGTTAAAGAGACTAAAAATAATTAATCAAATTCAAAATCAAATAAAATTCCTAAATTGAATTATCAAAAAGGAAATTCAAAAATCAAATAATATCAAAGGAATTCATAATTACTCTTTATGAGTTGTCCAAAATCCAAAATATCCCACCCATGCCTATTGCATGCTAATCATGAGGTTTGGACATATTTTAACTCTACTATGGTTAATTAACTCAAAAAGGTAAGGTTTGAATTCATTCCAAGCCCTAACTACACCTTAACTCACCTTGGGTTGAGGTTAGTTGTTAAATATATAAATAAAATCTTAGACCTCTTCATTTAGAGAGCTTGGACATATTAATGTTATAATGCTAGTCTTTGAGCAAGTTTTCATGACCATAGTGTTATAATTTCAAAATCACAAGCCAAGCCATGAAGCTACATCAAGCAAGCATGAGCCAAACCATGGTGCCAAGGGGAGAAGGAACCACACAACTACATTTTCCAAGGATCTCTTAAGCACAAGTCAAGCAAACCAAATGAAGAAATATCTTAGGGTATTCAAAGAATTAGCAAGTAAATTTGTAAGATCTTTCTATTTTTAGTTGTGCTTTATCAATTGGTTTTATTCACCATTATCCTCACTCTAATCTAGGTAAGATAACGTTATGCTTGTTAGTGTGTTTGATTTCATTTTGATTTCTTTCATTGTGAAGGTAACATATGATATAACCACCCTTCTTAGATTTATTGATCATTAATAACATCCCTGATGGGACCATGAGCACCCCACACAACAAGGAGATGAGTATGAAATTCATAAACCATCAAAAGAATGCTTGAATATCATTAAAATTATAAATTTATCTTTGATTTTTCCATATTTGGGATTATTTTTATAAATTAGATCTACACAAAGACTGATATTAGTTAGGCCTAATTGGCATTAGTTTATCCTAAATCAACCATGATTATTCCTAACCAAGATTAATCCTATGTGACTATCATTGGTCAAATTATAGGAAAAAATGGGTTTAAATCTTGAATTTTGAATCTTTTTATCAGTCCTTTTCATGATTTCTTGGTTTCAATAGCATTTAAACTCCACTAAAATTTGCCTTGTAAGTTTTCTCAAAATTTTAGCTAACCAAGGCCTAACATAATGTTTTTTATTTTGTGTCAATTTTGACCTTGAGTTCACAGGTGATCAATAATGGTCTTAATCGATAAGTGTTGATTCTTCATGATCGACATCAGTTTTCATTGAGACTGACTAGCCATGGTTGCCTTAAACTAGCATTAGTCATATCTGATTGAGCATGGTCACTGTGTGTTCAAAAATAAAATCCAAGAGATCCTTTTCCAAAGTTCATTTTCTCATTATCAAAAATGATTCAAAGTAGAAGGTTATTATCTAATAATTACAGGTCATGGATGTGATTGAAACACAAATTTACTAGTTTTGGCTAAAGAACAGTTCAATTTGGGTACAAAAATGAAGATGTTAGATCTTTCACATTTAGATGTTGGTATTTAAAAAGAATTAGGATAGCTAATAGAATTAGGATAGTTAATTCTTAAAAACACTTCATTGTTAGTTCTTAAAAACAAATGTTTATGTCTTAAACACTTACTTTTAGTGTTTAAAAATGAACTTAGGCTAAATATTGAACATTTGGGTTTTGGGCTTAAAATGAACATAGATGGTTTTTATTTAGTGAGTTTTTTAAAAAAATTTCAATATTTTTCACTTAAGCCAAGGGGCCAAGTAAAGAACATCACCACATTTTAATTTAGTGCCTAAAATCAAACTTCACTCATAATTTATTATAAATTATTTGTTGTTTATTATTTTCTTAGAAAGAATATCATGTGTACGCTCTCTCCCCATCCTCTATAGGGAACTTGGGTGATCAAAAGTGAATTTTCATTGCATTTGGTGCCTAGTATAAGGTGTAAAATTAAATTTGCCTAGGATCTCCCCAAAACTTGCATGATATTAGTTGATCTAAAATCAACCGTAAAGTCTTTATACTTAGTATTTATTTTCATACATTTTGGCTTGTGAAGGAAATGCCATTACCTCTCACAAGATCTCTAGGGAATAATTGACTCAGGCCTTCATCTCCTGATAGTGTTTCAACTATGCTCTATGGTGGGGTATATAAAGACAATAACACATATTGTTAGAGCCAAAAATTTGAGTAGTTAACCTCTCTTTTAGTAATGAAGGCCCGAATTAGGTCTGGTCAACTAGGGTATACTACTAAGTAGTCCTTGGATGGTATCATCATGTAAAGGAATATACCCTTACATGATAAGTTGATTGGTATGAAATAAATTGAAGTGATTCTTCTCTTGTATTAGTCACATATGGGATAAATCTAGATAGTTATAACTTGTAGGTTTTAGTTAACCCCATTTTGTCACACCATGATAGGATCTAGGATGATTATACTTAGTTGTATTTTTGTCATTTATTGTTTTATTTCTGGATGTGTTAGATATAAAACTTAATTTTCCATACCACATCATGAACAAGTTTATTTGTCCACATTAATCCATTATTTAAGGAGGCATTATGCATTTCATTTGACACCTTGATTTAACTTAGAAAACTTTTGTGTCAAAAATGTTGAGTGTGGCACTTGATTGAGATGGGTAATGTTATGCTATCCAAATAATTTCAAGTCTTGTGCCTTATAATTATTTGAAATAAACCATTGTCATATCTTTTGGGAGTGATAACACCATTATACTTCCCAAATTATTTCATAAACTTGTATTTTCATGTGTCTAAGTTTCACATTGTAAAACCCAAATAATGTGTCTTGTTGGATCTTTATTTAGTATAGTCATGTTGTTCAAATTTACCTAGCTTGTTGGTCATCAAAACCCTAGTTTACATAAGTTGAGTCTTTGATTCAATTTTACAAGTTCAGATCTAAACATTGATTGATTTTGATTTAGGACTCGACACATAAGGGCTCATACATTGATCTTCCTCTTTTGGGTTGCATAATTTAGGTTAATCCATTACCCAAATTTGGAAACTTTTTTTATTTATTCCTTTGTTTGATAGAATCATTCCATATTCAAAGCGCATTTTGTTTCATGTTTTATGCTTAGCTGATCATATTTATGTCTAGAATCAAGTGCCTTGTCTTTGTCAAAGTATTCCAAGTTTGCTAGATTAATATCATTTCCTTTATTTAAAGTTTAGGTTTTGACACTGCATTTGGCTAAAAGTCCTTGTGACTCTTTTACCTTTCCTATTTTAGACTTATTTGGAGCATCTTTGAACCTAGACTTTGGCATCATATCTTTAGTTCATTTTACTTAACCTTGTTTGTGTGAGGCATTTGACATTAGACATTTGATGTTATATTATTTTTACCAAGTCTTTGCATCAAACATTTTAGAGATAAAAAACCACCCTAGACCAAGCTAGATAGATTTTGGACCACTTTTGTCTTTTTAGATATAGCTTTTCAGAGTTGGCATAACTCTAATCTCATCTTGTTGTGAAACATTTGTCATAGATTTGATCATGTTTCACTATATATGTAGTGGAGCCATGTATAATCTAGGATATGGAAATGTTGTCACACAAGAAGACTTTATTCAAAACCATTTTATAGATGAGGTCATTTATGAGGTGGATTCTTATCCACCTTACAAAGTTCAAACAAGGGAACAAAGTCAAGATCATTTGACTAATTATTTGGTTATCATGCCTCTTTACACAGAGAAAAATCAAGAACAAACTATCTAATATTTGTCTAACATACTTATGGTTGTATAAAATGTCCAACAATATCCATATTATGGTACAATGTCATTAATCCATGATGTAAGGACTCAGTCTTTAATAGAATTTCCCCTTGATAATTTGCTAGGTCTACCAAGAGGGCCTTATAATATGTCTTATCAAAATAATGAATAAGCCTCTTCTAAAAACCTTAATACCATTATACCAATGCCATATCAAGATCTTCAAATTATTATCACATAAAGAAGCCTCATGGAGGACCATTTCATTCAAATGCAAATAACATACCTGACATATCAAAACCTAGCATGTAACTTTAATAATATGGCTATGTCAAATGTACCTCTTATTCAATCACTCTTTTCAACAAAAGTCTTATTTGAGTTTACAAGTTAAGAAAATTATGGTGTATACCTAGTTACATAAAACACTTCATTAAAAATCATGTTTAATAGCCCAACCATCAAGGAAGTGTCTTTAGCTTATACCTAGAATAGTGATCAAAACATAGTGGACAATATGCAAATAATGTCCAATTTAGACCAAAGTGGCATTAGCACACAAATAAATAGTCAAAAAAAAGTGCCTTTGACTAGCACCATTAGTGGTTCACAAAATCAAGGAGTAGGAGTTTATACTTCCCAAACTCAACCAACTACCTCTAATCCTCAACCAAATGATTCTTCTAACACCCAACAGTAAGGATTAAGTAGTCAATCAATAACTAGTGTCATGCCATAATAGAATGTGATGAATCTTAATCCACCCCAATAGGTGAAAAGTAATATTTTAGAGTAGAAATGATCTAATGTACCCATGTAATAGAGTTAAAACATTTTTCTACCTCAATAGGGGAAACTAATGTTCTACCTCATGAGGTAGTAGTGAACATACCTCTTTAGTTGCAAGCTAACATGATGATCCAAAATCAAATGATCTCCAAGCAAAAACATGTAAATATTAGTTAGTGATAGATGCAAAATATCTAACATGCATCCACTTCCCAATAGGGATTTATACAATAAATAAGTTTTAATGTTCTTCAAGCACCTATCAAACAACAATTAACTTTCATGTAGAATGTGCCACAAGTTTAGTGATAGGGGTTTGGTTCAGAAGTCCCTCTCAATTAGATAGGTATGAATAGTTGATAGCATGTCCTTAATCAACATGAGTAATCACATTATGTCCATATACATTCATCCTAACCATAGTATTCCCAATATCAGGCCTACATACCCAATCTTAGCTAGAAAACCACACCATAATACATGAGATTTCAACAATCACACCCTAATCCATGTATGTATATTGCTAGTATATTCCCTATCAAATCCAACATTCCCTAACAAATATATCCATCATACCCTAATCAAAGTAACCCCATTTTGACTACACAGCCTCCACCTCAACAGGTCAATATTCCTACTAGTTTTTTTTAGCAAGAACTACAATGAATAAAGGATGCAATTGCTCTCATTCAGTTGGGGAAACATACTAAAAATTTCAAGTTAGATGATGTATATTACTACCCCATTAATATGGATTACTTGTAGATACCATTTCCTCTAGGGTATGAACCACAAAAGTTTAAGAAATACGATGGGAAAGGTGACCCCAAGGCCTATTTGATAGAATTCTTTGTTACATGCTAACTAGTGGCCTATAATGACATAAACCTTTTTTTTATTATTTTCATGAATCCTATCATGGAAACCATTAGAATGGTTCCTAAAATTTATAAATAATTCCATATCCAACTTTGATGTTCTTTTGAATAAGTTCATACAACACTTCTCTTATAATATCAAGCATGAGACTTCATTAGTAGACTTAACATAGGCCAAACAAAAATTTGGTGAAATATTCATAAGCTATTTATAGTGATGGATATTCCTTTCAATACAATTCACCAATAATATACTAGATAATTAATTAGTTGTTATGTTTACCAAAAATATATACAATGAGATATCTTATAATCTAGAGTTATAATGTGCACATACATTCAAAGAGATAATTGAAAAAGGCTTGGTGATTGAGAGATCCCTCATTAACAAATTGACCATTAAACTTACCTTGTATAATTAGAGTTAGAACCAAAACTAGAATAATGGCTAAAATCAAAGTCTTATACAAACACAAGCATCACAACAAACCCAGGCCAATAAATATGACAAACCCAAGTAATTTAATCAAAAGAAGAATGTTGTAGGTAATGGAGTAGCAGATTCATAACATATCAAAATGGTGAAATCACCATTTGGTCAACTCATGTTGCCTTTACAAATAACTCATAATGAATAACCTCTTCAATAAATGTAGCATGCACAATAAGTACAATAACATAGACTAGTATAGAAAATGCAATAAACATAGTAACCTATGCCTTTGTAAAAGCCTCATATAAGAATAAATATTCCTACTTTTTGTGTCCTTCATAACCTTGGAGAACCCATTGAATCAATTTTTTGTAAACTTGATTAAATGGCCTATTCTAAAAAGGCAACTTCTTGAGCATGTTGACATTCCAAACTAGTACAGGCCAAATGAATTTTATGAATATCATTGGGTCAATGGTCATAAATTGTAGTGTTGTGTGAAAATCAAACATGTCATCAAAATTGTGTTGGAAAATGGAGAGATCACATTGGATCATGGAGATTCCACCTCCAATCAAAACCTTGGCATTTATCAAGACCCTTTTCCCCAACTTAACAATCAATGACAACAGTCAATGAAACATCAACAATTACAATATCAACAACCAAGGCCAAACCAATAGAACCAACAAAACCAATAGAAAAACTAATAGCATCAAAATAATGGATATAACTAAGTTCATGAAGGTGTAAATAACTAACAGACCTACCATGGAGTTACACATGACTATAATGTAATTATAGGCCATATTGTAAGAGGTCATGTTAACACTATTTCTATTAATCCAAGACCAAGTACCAATCTGATAAGACCATTACTAATCATTCTTAATCAACCAACCTATTCTATTAATCTTTCTTTGATCTAGAATCACATAGATCTGAAGCAACAAGTAAGGATTCCTATGTTTAGACCTTGTATACATAACTTTATGTTATCCCATGACCATACACAAGTGCATCAACAACAAAGATTCATCCTACTTAGTCCTTGTCTACCATAATTTGTTAGTAAAAATGGTCATGTACCTAATCTCGATTATGAAATCACAACTTAGAGGTTAAGGATTACCATACCAATCCCATAACCATCCTCCAATTCACTTATCATCCACCCATATATTTTACCCTAGAACAAGGCATTTCCTACTATCCAAGAAAAGGCATTTGACATTATGGAATAATTACAAAAGATGATAACACAAATCTCCATTTTTTATTTGTTACATACATCTACCATATATAAAAACATCTTGACTAAATTCTTTAGCCAATCTAAATTACCTAATGACATATCTCCTACCAAATTTCAAGATTTAGTTGGACACCTAGCTCTAGCCCAATAAGTAACCTTTAATCAAAGCGATATGTCATCCCTTGGTCTATTGCATAATAATTCTTTGTACATTAAAGTTTACATAATGAGGCATAAAGTGAAATGTTCCTCATAGACAATAGATCAGGCTTGAATATCATATCTCTAAAGCTCATCAAACTTCTTGGATACATGACAATAGATCTCTAAGTAGAAATAATCACCATAAAATCCTATGACAATGAAAAATGATAATCACAAGGTACCATTAGCTTGCCATTTATCATTAGGTATTTGACCCATGATACACTTTGCCATGTGTTAGATCTTGATTTATCATATAATACACTTTTGGGTAGACCTTCACTACATAAGATTTGTGTCATCCCATCAACATCACACCAATATATCAAGTTCTCCCATTTAGGAATGGATTTTACTATTTTAGGATATTTTTATCCATAAGAGGATTGTAAACATTTGTAATCTAAGCTCAAGAGATATAAATACCATTTTGGAATGAATCTAGTTACCAACAAGGATAAGGGTAGAACAATATTGATTGATCTACTAGAGGCCAACTGCATTGACCCTGATACCCTTGATTCACTTTCCCACATGCCACCTCCTAAAATTTACAATCATTATACCATCTTGGATAATGGCCTAGGAGAATATTTAACCCTTGACACATTTCACATTACAAAGCTTCCACATAACCCAAGTCCTTTGAAAGACCAAAAGCCAAACCACTCAGGCCAAATCAATGAGGAACACTTTAGCTAATTTATATGAGTAGGTACAAAGAAACCTATGAACTTGGATATAAACTGCTTGGAGGTGACCCCACATATCTTATTTGAGTTCTATCACCAAAGACTACTAACAATGATGCTAGAAATGAAATAAAGTCTAATCATAGCCCATTTGATGACCTAGTCCATACCAATTTATTTGACAATAATGCCATTTGTGTCCTTTTACTAGTAATTCATCATAATCTATTCCCAGTATATTATCACCAACTAATAGACTAGGGCCAACAAGAATCCAATGTGTTGGTTGATGAATTACAACATAATGAGGCCTTTTGCAATTTTCTAGGCCTTAAGGACAATGTTATATTGGGAAACCACAAAAAAGGTTGTCTATCAAGTTGGATCCTAAAGCCTATTTTGGAGAGTAGATAAACACCCTTAGCTAGAATTAATTAAGTAAAACATTGATGTTTGCAAGTGAAACCTCTTTGAGGCACTTTTAGACCAAGGAAAAAGTAAAGATAAAGGCCAGTCTAGTGGTGAAAACCTATTTTAGGCACCATTAGATGGGGGTGTTAAAAAAATTTTAGATATAGGCCAGGAGACCACTAACAATGAACTTGTATATGGGTTCGAGTTTAGTCTTGAATAAGAGAAAGATTTTAATCAAATTATTTAGGATACCAATGCCAACAAACTTTCCTATGGGTCTGAATTCAATCTTGAAGAACAAAAAGCTTTTGATCACATCATTCAAGAGTTCCCTACAATATTTGTTACATGTCTATCCCTCCCATTAGGGGATTATAATTTATCATGTCTAGGATAACTTGAGGAATAATTCTTAATAGAGAACTCTAACATAACACAATAGTTCAAATATTTGCCCACTATTCTTGAAGATGGTTTGACCCTTCGATTAGAGGATACTTTAGAGGTAAACATGGGGACTCTAGATGACCCAAAATAGATCAAATTAGGCATGTCCCTCATTGAGGAGGAATGTGAAGTCTTTACATCCCTATTATATGAATTTTTAGATATATTTGCATGAGCCTATTCTGACATGCCTTGTTTGGATCCTACCTTGGTTTCTCACCACCTTGTGGTACATCCTGATGTAAAACTAGTTAAAAAAAAGTTATAAAAAATGCATCCTCACATTATTGTATGAGTAAAGAAAGAGTTGGAAAATATCTTAGAAATGAGATGTATCAAGCCAATCAACTATTTTGAATGGATTTCTAATATTGTACCCATAAGTAAAAAGCTAGAAGGAATTATAATCTATACTAATTTCAGAGACATGCACAAAGCTTGCCCCAAGGATGAATTTCTATTTTAAAATATTGACGTGATAGTTGACTTGATAATGGGTTATGATATGATTTCACTGATGGATAGATTCTTTGACTATAATCATATCTAAATCGCACCAAAAGACTAACACAAAATAGCATTCACCACTATGTGGGGAACATTATGTTATCAAGTTATACCATTTGGTATCAATAACGTAAGGGAAACCTATAAAAGATCCATGATAGTCATATTTCATAATATGGTGCATGACATTATTAAAGAATATATCATTGACATAATAGGTAAATCAAAGACTAGGGCTGATCATCCAACAACACTGAGGAGGATATTTAAGTAACTGTATAAATACAAATTCAGGATCAACCCTAAGAAATGTGTTTTTTTAGTTACTTCTAGAAAATTTATTGGCTTCATTGTGTCTCACTGAGGCATTAAAGTTGATCTATCCAAAGTATGAGCCATAATAGAAATGCCACAACCAACTAATTTGATGCAACTCTACAATTTTTTGTGCAAGATACAGTTTATTAGATGGTTCCTATATTAATTGATCAATTAGTGCCATCTTTTTACACATATTTTGAAGAAAGGTGTCACATTTATTTTTAATTATTATCATAAAAAATATTTTTGATAGTTGAAGGACTATCTTATAAATATACCAGTTTTATTGCCTCCAATACTAGGGAAACCATTCTTTCTATATCCATCCATAATGGATAAAGCCCTAGGGGTACTTATATATCAACAAGATGATAATATAAAATAGAATATCCTATACTATCTAAGATATACACTACTTTTGTATGAGCATAATTATATCCCTATTGAAAAATCCTATTTAGCTATGGTCTTCATAGCTCAAAAACTATGCCATTATATGTTGAATAATAAGAACATGTTCATTTCAAAAGTAGATCCACTCAAGTATCTACTATCTAAAATATATTTACAAGGCTGTATGGCCAAATATATCATGCTTTTTAGTGAGTTTGAGATGGATTATGTGAACCAGAAAGCATCAAGGGACAAGTTCTTACAAATTAGCTTGTGAAAGCACCCTTTATAGACACACAACTGCTAACATTCCAATTTCTTGATGAATCCATTATGACCATCATTGACACACCTCTTGAGGAGTAGCATTGGAAGCTATATTTTGATGAATCATTCATAACACATACATTAGGGGTATTCCTTTTGTTTATCATTCCATAGGGGGATCTAATACCTAAATCATTCAAAATTAGCTTTCCTTGTACCAATAACATGGCTAATATGAAGCATTCATCACAAGGCTTCAGTAGGCAATAAAACATAATATACACCATCTAAGGGTTTATGGTTATTTATAGTTAATCATCAATCAGGTTACAAACCATTTTAAGACCAAAGATGACAAGTTAGTTCCCTATAAAGCCATGGCCAATACTCTTAAATAGTAGATCATCAACATCTAGTTCGAGCATATACCAAGGTCTAGTAATAAAATAATTGATGTCATGGATACCATTGGATATTTGATTTAACAAATAGATATAACCAAAGAATACCAGTTTCTCATTAAATCTTTGTTAATGCTAACTCATGAACCATCAATCATCATAATGATCTTTGATATTGTTGGTCCTAGGTCTACTTGGTATTCATACCTTTAAACTTACCTCCATGATCAAATTATTCCACCTAACTTATCCCACAAATAGTCAAAATCCTTCATCCATAATTCCCACCATTATACCTTACTCATACCAACCCTATACCACCATAGTTTTGATGGAACTATGCTTTATTATTTACCTTCGATAGAATAAACACTAGAGTTATGGGAATTTCATGAAGGATTATGTGGAGCCCACACTAGTGGGGTTATACTATCTAAAAATATCTTGCATATTGGGTACTATTGGATAATGATTGATGTAGATGTAGCTATATATGTGAAAATATATGATAAATTTCAATGGCATGCCAATCTAATTCATGCCCTAACCAAGACTCTAAAACCAATTTTGATAGCATGGCCATTTGATACATGGGGCCTCAATCTCATTAGAAAGATAAAACCCAGCTCATTCGATGGCCATAAACATATCCTTACCACTACATAATATTTCACTAAGTGGGTCAAAGCTATACCCCTCACATGACTAGAAAACAAATTTCCAAATTCATCTTTAATCATCTCATTTGCCACTGTGGTATCCCCTCAAACATTGTATATGATAATGATGGATCATTAAATAACAAGGATGTCAAATCATTATGTGCTGAGTTTAAAATTACTCAACACTTTTCCATGACATATTACCCTCAAGGTAATAGCTAAGCTAGAGCATCTAACAAAACTATCAACATCTTTAAAAAGATTATCAATGATGCCAGTTATGATTGGCACCTATATACACCCTAAATTGGTTAAGTAACCACACATATCATGTATTTTTAGAGGAGACTCTGACTAGATAATATGAGCTTTTGTTTACATTTATCCATGTCTTTATTTTATTCTTTTTGGTCTTGTTATAGGCTTAAGTCACCTTTTTATTTATTCTTGGTCATTTCAAGCCTTTTAAACGATCATTCCACCTCAGCTAAGGTCAAATTCCTATCCTCTTTCCATCCTCCTAGGTCATGGGACTGTAGGACAAGAGTGTTAGGATTGAACTACAATGTTGGACCCTTGGGTGTCCTATTTCTATTGCTCTTATCCAAGGTCAATTTGAGTTATTGCGGTTAGTTTCTTTTGTGGGTTGATTCTTACCCTTTTT